>JAZGTK010011461.1:0-15596 GCA_036877625.1 Ambastaia sidthimunki | reverse complement strand
TTTTTTGTGATTAATTCATTATTTATATGATCCCCTCCATACACACAAAGAAAAAATATTCAGATAACAAAGCTATTTTTAAATTCTCATTATATACATTGTTTAACATTCATCCCATTTTTTTCAAATATGAGTTCTCAACAGTTCATGTTCAGTTAAAAGCACATCTACACACTCTCTATCCCTCTCTCTGAATACAAATGCCCAATGTGTAAGCAAAACGCAATTAAATCCCTCAAGACCAACCGCTTAAGAAAGAAAAGCTTTGTGTTCTCATCATGTAGATGAAAATAAAGAACTGACATTCTAGTGTGAAAAAGAATAGCTGTGATCGTATACAAAAGGAACTAGTTATATACAAATGCCGCAGGGTGAGGTATTAAAAAACACCTGACCGCAACTCCTTAATAGAGAACAGAAAATTAGACAAAAGATGAAAGAAAAGTAGAGTTTAACAATGAAAAGACTGGTCGGAACATTGGTACGTATTATCAGATCTGTAAAGCAACAGTATCAATGTTCTGTTTATAAAAGTAAAAAAAAAAAATCTGTAAGTCAACCAGCAGAACCATTTTCACCAAATGTGTAAAGGCACATCTTGATTCTTGAGCACTCAAGACAAAACAGACAAAACGTTTTGTCTTTCTGTTTCTTGAATCATTCTGTGTCTCTGTGGTGATGCTGCATTGATGACTGGAAATCTCCGCCCATTACTCAAAGCCACCAACACTCAATTAACAGTCCATTTGCGTTCTGTCAGTGCTCTCCGTCTAACGCTTGATAAATAAGTCTTTTCCTCTCATGCTAGTCAATCATGAATCATCCCCTCATCTGCCATGTGGCAGCCAGAAGCCTACAGGAAGCAACTCATGACTTTTTCTTAGCATTAGAAGCTAACATTCAATGGATTTCAATGGAACCTGGTCAGAACCATCCAAAAGACCATTGAGGTTGTGTTCATGATGATGACATCCACATTTGTAGGTATTTGTAGATAAACTGTGCATGCTTTGGAAACATAATATCAGTGTATTGACAACAAATCTTCATGGATCAGCTTGCTGGAATGTTTTTGGAATTGGAAAAAATCCTTATTGGAAAAGAGCTTTTGTTTGACTAGCTGTGTTTAAAAACTAAAGAAGTCTATGGAATGTCCATTTTTAGACAGATTAGTAAATGTGTGTGTGTGTGTGTGTGTGTGTGTGTGTGTGCTGCACAGTGGTTATTCAGAACATACTGAAACCAATATATTGTCAGATTAAGTATATTCATCATTAAATGTGCCTCAAAGGATGTTATGCATAAACTAAAGCAGCTAATTGAAAAGCTTCTACATTTAACATTTATCACAGGCCATATGTCTGAACCAAATGAATTAAGCAACACACTAAAGATGATCAAAGCAATGACTTCAACACATATGCTACTGTTCTTCCACGTTTGTTTGCAAGACGAAAAAGAAAACAGTCGAAAACAGGTAGTGATTAACTGCCATGAAAAAATATGTTACAAACTCTCTCCATCAGGTCTCTGGCCAGTCGCGTCTGTCCATTTCCTACATCTGCCATCTCGTGAATTTTTCATCAGTCCATCCACCATAGCCTGAGCACATCCAGGTGGAAACCCCCACAAGACTCCACAACAAATGCAATTGCCTCAGACACTTGAGTGTTTAACTCATTATGGTTTTTCCACTCACAACTTGGTGCCGGGCCACAGTTATATCCATCAAATGGAGGGTCTGTCCAAAATATCTCACAGACTGGGTCTTCAAAAGTCTTTAAAAGCCTAATCCAAAAAGTGCTCTGACATGGATAATGGACTTCAGAATACGGTATGGATGGATATTACTGTGGAAAACGAACACTCTAAATGAATTTGAAGAGGCTGGTTAGCTGTAGTACCTGCAGACCGCTTGGCTGTTTCTTTTAATTGCATCAAGCATTTGGCCGTACATCCGTTCAGCTCGTTAAGAATATCCAATCTCAGGTTTTCTCTTTTTTTGGTGGTCGGGTGCTGAAGTAGACATTTTGTGACACAGAGTAAATTGCCAGCATTAATCATGCAGAGTCATTATCAGGATTGGTTGGTGCAAAATCAACACAAACTGTTTATTTCAGTGCCCTTCCCTCCCCCCCATTTAAGGACTGTTTGCAAATTAATGCGATAACACCAGCGATTGTGACATTATATAATGAAACTTATTTGTATGTACTTCAAAGGCATTATAGACAGTTTTTTAATAAGCAATGCGCAAATGTATGCAACTTTACATACTGCAGTATGTTTATTGCCCCAATGACTTGCTGAATATGGTAATTTCTCCAGAACACTCATTGCGTGGGGACTGGAGCAATTGAAACGTTCTAACTTGAATGACAGACCTCCAGACATTCTTGTGAGATATTATATTAGGATTCAGTAGACAGTATTGTACTGTTTTGTATGGTATTATAAGAGCCAAAGACTGATTTCCTTGTTGCCTTTTTAAACCTAAACTTTACATTAGATTTTATAGCTTCAGAAGATCAGAAGATAATCTTTTGCTCCAGAAAACCAAACAACCCTCAGGGGTAAATCAACCAAAAAATAAAAATAAATCAAAAACAACCTTTAAACCAACTCCTGGTGTGGGAGAGAGAAAGAATATTTTGGCTAACCTCACACCTTAGCGATCAAACAAGATCAACTTCAAAAGTCACTGTGGTGTTGGATGAATTTCTGAAGACCAGAGCTTTCAGCAAAGAGAACTACATGCTGTAGGTCTGTAGTCACCATAACTCTGAGCCATTCTCACTAATGAAGACAAACTAGTTAGAAGGAGATATTAGAATTGTAATTGCTGTCCTCGAGATTCCAATATGTTGCCTCTCACCCAGGGGTCTGCGATTAAGTGGGTAAACTGCGTTCTGTATTGATGGCTCTGTGTTCTTGTGGATATTAATCCCTGCCAAGCGCAAATCACTTCCATACTGTCATTTTGATGGCTCCACAAGGTGGATTATAATGTGTCTCCATATGGCTCTGCTTTGCTACATAACGGTGAATGTGCACATGTGGATTATAAATATTCCGTAAGAAAACTGCTTGATTCAGTGCACAAAGTCATATTTAAGATGCTAATTATTACACTTAACGTGGATGAGTGCTTCCTTTGGGGCAACATGTTAAAGTCATGGTCCCTTTAGAATTATGCTAATGATTAGCATGGCATTGGGGACAATCAAACCATCATCACACAGATTTATGGGCTCAATGATATTACAATGATATCTTGGACTGAAGTGCATCACTATCTGCCTGACCTTTGACCTCAAAAGTGTAGCAGACTGTAGTTCAATTGCTTGAAATTATTGGTAACTACAGTTTCAAAGTAGCGTCCAACACTACAGGCAGACAGACAGATGGCCTGTTGAAGGTAGTGAGGAGCTATAGGGTCAAGATGCCCCATGTCTCAACCACTTGGCTGCTGTCAACAACCCAGACTTCACTTATGTAATATGACAAGCTTAGGGATTATAGAAGGTATAAGACTGATGTAGGTTTATGCTGCTCTGTCAAACAGAGGTTGTTCACTGAGGAGTGGACACACCAGGGTTGAGGCTTAGCGGAAGGGGCAGAGGAAAAGAAATCAATTTGCCAACGTGAAGGAAGAGATATTCTCCCCCGGAAAAGTGACCGAAGCTCACCCAAAGCACAGCTGAGCAAACTCTCCCCCAGAGCACAGAAACACGATCTGTCATTTCGAGCAAGTGCATAATTCCAGATCAACACGCAGGCTGACAGGGAAACATGCCAGAGTGCATCATCCCAATAAAAACAGCAGCTTCTGCTTCAGAGGAAAACCAAGTAGATCTTTTACAGATCTCTCACTGCGAGTCGTGTTAAATCCGTCCACCACTGAAGGGCATCTTGAATAATTTCTGGTTTTTAGATGGACCAGGCGTACTCTTCATGCACAGCTGGTTGCATGCTCTACCATGCGATCTCAATGCAAGCTCTACCAGTCGCATTTAAACAGAGAGAGGCTGTGTTTAAAAAGGAGAGAGCCTGATGCATCTTCAAGCTAAAAAACCCATGCTTGTGAATTTGTGTGTGATAGACGGTATGAATAAGTAAGCGGGGTGGATGAGTGACCTCAGAAATTCACAATCTGATCATAATACTTGAATGAGCTGAAAGCACGAAACACAGCAACATGGATTTTGTCTTTGCTAAAGGTCAGTGTGACCCATAAATAAAAGGGCTACAATTACTGTCATCCATGTGGAAGACACTCAAGAACAAATATAATTTTATGTTCCTCACAAACACAACAAACAAGACTCCAGTGAGATTACACAGTTTTACATATATTACTACAGACATGGTATCGTGTACATTTTAGCTCATTATGTGTGGAGGCTTACGGTTCAACGATTTCTTCTGCAGGGAATTAACAGCAAAAGAATGGAAACGGTATACAAATACTGTATACAGATGCGATCATTTGCAAACTATATTATATTCATCTGAACAAAGACATTTCTGCATTTTTTCTGCAAAAAAATGAACAAAATTAAAAATGTAAAAAATAAATAATAATAAAAACACTGTACACAATATACATTAGACTTTGAAAAGCTTAAGGTCAAGAAATTCCGCGTTTTTACCCTTTCTGAGGCAGAGATATTTTTTGGTAAAATGTAAAAAAAATCTTTTGGCTCCAGTAACTTTATTTCATAAAAATGAAATTATATCATATTTGAATATTAAGGATGGCCTAAACACATCCAAGCCTCAGATCTCCACTGTACTTCACTGAAGGATATAACGAGGTTTATTTATTCAAGTTGCACTGAGCTCAGCTAAATTTCAGGTCCTGCCTAATAACATGCACTTAAAATGTAACAATACAACTTAGCTTTTAACCTTTTTCAAAATACTTCTTACTCTTAACTCTTAGGAGGACCTCACCAATAGCAGCTAGCGCTGGTAGGCATGTAATTGTTTTTGGCAGTTAAACTTTTGCCTCTGAACTGACAAAATAAGTTTATTACTCTGTTTATTTCTCTTTTGCTCATCTCATAGAAAATTTTAAACCAGCGTGAACTGGTGTGCTGGTCTTATCTGGTTTAAGCAAGTCTAGCTGGTCTCCAATCTTGGCCAAGCAGTTGCTCAGGTGTTTAAGATGACAAGTGGCCAAAGCCCCTTTAAAACCAGCAAACCAGATCAGACTGACCAAGTTAGGAGACCAGCAAACCAACTTATCCTGGAAAAATAACAACAGTATTAAAAGAAAGTAACTTTTTTATGTCCATTTCCATCCAGACAGAATGTAAAGCAATAACACAAACAGTGCAGACAGTTTTAAATTATTGCCACCATAATATCACACAGTTTCCTGATATGCAGTAAAAACTCTAAACTATTTAACACCAGATTCAGTCGTATAATCCTATTCCAAGAGCACAAATGAAACTCTCCTCACAGCCAAGATTCACAGCCACAAACACGACTATTGCAGCTCGATAAACATGTCATCACAACTGCGCGATAAATTATTCCCTAACAGCAGCCCGGCGGTCACAAGAAGTGGATTAAAAACTTAGTTGCCTGTCATAACGTGCACAAACTTTCTGGTTTAAATGAAGTATCTGAGCTCATATCCTTAAAAAACAGGTTATTTAACCACCAGAAATGGGAGAGAGCTCATGGTGGTTTACACCACATGACACAGTGACACCTCAAATTAAATTATCCATAACCAGCTATAAATATCTACAGAAGCACTTGCCACCTCACGTGTGTTCTGCATATGAAACGGCAGCAGTCAGGGCTGAACCTTATGTGTCACTATAATGTTCACATAAGAAATTACAGCAATTATACAACCATTACAACAATGAATTGTAGATTGTTCAGCACAAGCACCATAAACCCATAATAATGACTGTAAAACATACTTCATGTGGATGACGGCTTCATTGCGGTCATTAATTCTGTGGATGTAGACTAACACATAATTTGGGGGATATTTGCTAACAGTATGAGAGGTATAGCTCACATCTGTGGCTCATGGTGTTTTTTTAAACTGGGTTAAGTTTGGCTCAGTACAAAGTTTATTCACATTTCAATTCCAACTGACGTTAACATGTTCTCCAGTTAAACGCATATAAAACAATATTCAGTAGCATTAAAATGAAACCTATACTAACACTATATACTAATATTTTTAATGCATAAATATAATATGTAATAAAACCATGTCACATTAAAGTCCCATCATATTTATACAATTACAATATTAGTAACTCTGAAAAATATGCTGTGTATATAATATTTGTTGTGTATATAATATGTTTTTTTCTTTAATTTGGCAGAAAGTGTATCTAAAAGTGTGTCAATAAATGCTTTGGAAACCTTAATGTTTCGAATCATTAAAATTCATTTCAATTCAAATGTGACTTCAATTTGAATGTGACCTAAAGTGAAGACGTCCAGGTGGGAGCGTTGTTCACATTGTAATTATTTCACGCACTACATTCAGATGCATGCTGGGAAAAGTCTGTGTCAGACTCTAAGCAGCAATAACATTCACCTTAATGTAAAGTTTCTGAGCTGCACTTCTGTTCACACAGTGCCTACAGACTGAAGTGGACTGACTCCTGCACCTGATAGACTTAAACTGTCTTGGGCACATAAATGCAAACCCATGGCACAGAGGCTGAGGTGCTGACACCTCTTAATACAGAACCACAGCAGAGTAATCTAATCTCAGAGAGTTTTGCATCTCTGGCCAGGCTGTTGTTGACTGTATTGGGGGCTATAAATCATGACGGAGGGGGGCACATAATGTTCAGCCTGGACTCAGACGACGTGAGCCATCAGAAGCTGCTTTCAGGCCACTAGTGCAGCGAAGTGTTCTCAGATCAGATACTAAAATAACCATAATAAACTCAACACACACACATGCAGATGTGTACTTGCAGGGCCACTCACACACACAGACACACACACACACTCACACCAATCTCTCCAAAGCACTCTAATTCCACCTCTCTGTCAATCATCGGAGGTGAGGTAGGCTGGAGAGAGAGAAATAGAGCTGTTTACTGGAAGCCATTGACATTTCTTTGCATTACAATCAAATGGGGGACCTCAAGTAAGTCCTTTGTCAGCCACCACGCTCTGAGCCCACCAGCAGTCTCCACATCTTCTCAGCGTTGGGAAGATAATGCTTGGGAAGGCAACGTGCATCTGGATTACAAAAATGACAAAATTACAGGCAAGTGGGGCAGATCATTTAGGCAAAGAAGAAAGAGGACAGGCAGAATTTAATTCTCAATCACAGCCAAGGCCTAGTTACTAGTTTTAGTCTCAGGAAGGACATAATTTGCTCTAATCACTTTGATGAAGTCAAATAATGTTCAGAAAGTTGAAGACACGATCTTGTTTCTTATCACATGTTTTGAAAATAACTCTCAGAACAAAGCTATTTAAAAAGCTATTTAAAATTATCACTACATTGCAGTTTAATGACCCTCTGTATGTGCTATATCTGAGGCAGATACAGTATATTATATTTAAAATCTATTGCTATTTTAAAGCAGTTATGCTAGTGTGAGTCTGTTAAAGTGAGTTTTCAGCAAAGATAAAGATAATTTGTGATAAACCTGCAGTTCATATTTAGTACATTTCTGACAATTTCAAGTAAACTGGGTGTTAGCAGAACACTGTACTTTCATAAGAGTCTTGTAAGCAACATTAGTAAAGAAATAAGTTGCCAAGACTATACATGTAAAAAATTTTTTCTACAAATAATAAATAATAAATACAAAATAGGATTGTAAATAAAATGCCCTACTGTATGAACAGTATGATTAGAATGCACATGGCTGGGCAAAACAATAGTGGTGGCACCTCAGTCATTTACTTTCAGTAGTGGGAATCGAACCTACAATCTTTGAGCTACAAATTCAATTCTCTAACCATTAGGCAATGGCTGCCCCAAATAAGACACAATTCAGAGTGAAATTTGAGGAGGCAGTTTACAAGTAATGAGAACCGGCTGAGCTTTCAATACTTTTTGTTGGTACAGTGAAGTTTCTAAGACAGGGTCAAGTTCCTGAAGCTCATCAGATAAGTGTTTATACGAAAGCAAAGTCTAATCCCTCTTCTTTGAAAGCAAGAAGGCTTTTACGTGGTCTTGTGTATCAAAACCAGTAACAGCTCCACACTCGCTCTGTTTCTCTTTTGTTTTTCTCCATCTAATGGACTCTTTATAACACACTCACATCCACTTTTCAACAAATATCCATCCAAGAGTGTTTCTGGACCCCAGAGACACAAAATGGAGAGTCTTAAAATATTAATATTGAATAGTGTGAGGCTGGTTCTTGTGCTGGGTACACCCCCTCTCCAACCACTTATTTCTCACAAGATGGCACAGTTTCTACATGTGAGAGAAAAAAAAGACAGAGAGAAAGAGAGAGAGAGAGAGAGAGAGAGAGAGAGAGAGAGAAAGGTACATGCACAGTGTCTAAAAATAAAGTGGTTGTCTTTGCAATGGTGACAAATGATCTTTGAAATTGGGGGATCATTAGCTATGGAAGTCTGCTCCAATACTCATTACTACACATTTATGATAGTCTGAAGAAATTTGTATTCTGAGATCTCCAAAGAAGAACCTCTTTTGTTATATAAGTGAAATATCTTGTTTTGAGGATCCAAAGCTAATCCCAAAAAATTACAATTCCATCATCATTTACTCACCCTATGACAGTCCAAATGTCCCATATACTGTTTTATTTTTATTTACCTGTAACAAAAAAGGAGAACTTCTGTCCATGCAGTAAAAGCTTATAGTGACTATATGCCCTATAGCTCCATAAACACCATAAATACGGTAGATATGACCCATAAATCATACTCTAAGCCACAACATAGTAACAGACTGATGATTTGAGTTGTAATTCACTGATAATTTAAAATCTAATTTGCTTCTCCATTCAAAACCCTGAGATAAACACATCCTGTGACAATTGGATGCTTATTTTACACGTTGCTTTCATTTAAAAGACAATAAGATGTTAGACATCCAGTGTGTGGTGTAAATTCAACTTCCTCACAGACATTGTTTTCTTTTGAAGTGAAAGAACACAGGCAAGGATTCATTTCAAAGCTTTCTTGAAATCTATTATCCTTCAAGCTTTCTGTGAAGAGAGCAAATCGAATTCATATAAACTCTTTTCTCAGAAATGCAAATTAATTCTCAGAAAATAAGATTTATTTTGAAGAATTTATGCCCTAAATACAGTAACTGCAGCTCTATCAAATTGTTGGTCAGGGCGTGATTCAGTATTACAGTTATTAGGGGAGGTAAACTATAGCTTGTTTCACCAATCGCTTAAGCTGCACTGTAACAGTTCATAGTTCAACAGTTCTCAGTTGTGCCTAGCATTAGGGCCTCTTTGAATCACATTCATGGTTCCTGGTAACTCCCTCAGCCACGTGACTGTAGTTTCAACGATGCCACTGTCTGATTCATTAAGGTCATTATGTATGTTGACTTCCAGTAATGAACACAAGGGCAGCTCACCTGCTGTGTGTGAAACATGCTTGTGGCACTTTCAAAGTCAACAAAAGTAACAGGTGAGGATAAAGTGGGGTAAACAAATGTAAATTCTATGAGCAAGTTGCATTTGAATACATAATATAATTTACATGCTTATCTGTTGCTGAAAGTGTGCATTAAGGAGACAGGGGTTAGTAGTCACACCTTTTAACAGAGGGAATATTTCTCAGTGTTAGTTTTTGTATAGTTGTTTTAATGTCAATTTTTGTATAGACTGTTGTATACTGTTAGCATGTTTGTTGGCCTTTTGTGACAACATGCCCCAAAAACTGGAAAGCCATGTTGGTTGTCACACAAAGCATTATACATTATTCTAAACTTTTCAGCCAGGTTAAAGAATTATTAAAGAAAAGTATAAAAAAAGCAAATATGTGAAAGATAACATACAAAATGTCAAACTATTGTTTTGTTAAAAATTAACACATCTTAAAATTAATAAATTGCATACAATTAAACACTTAACACTGATTTATGAGAGAACCAGTTAATTGAAAGTTCAACCTTTAGTTAAAATCTATCTTTATTATACAATTAACCCTTTCCTGACTGTATGTCAGGTTGATATTATTTCATTAATAACCCAACAGAAACAACAGAAAATTAAAATTTTAGTTTTAGTTTGGAAATTATGTGAGAATGAACTAAGTGGGTTTTTGACACCTACATACAAAATCAGTACCAGACAACTATTCATCTGGACCTTTAACAGCAAACCTCACACTTCCTGGTCTAAATCTCCAGTGACAACTTCCTCGTGTGACTAGCCATGATTTCCCCCACATCTGTGCATGCTGTACTTGTGTACTATGGAAGAGACATCAAGACTGTTACAGGACTGATATAGTTAAGAAATGAAGGGGACAAAAGATGGACAACAGCGGGTTCCACAATTTCAATAAACCACAGACCATCCCAATAAACATCTGAGGAGAGTGAGAATATTTTATCTTTTACAAGCAGTCACCACCCCTTCTGAATGTTAAATCAAACCCACAACCTCCACATCTAATTCAGATCCATAAATCACACACTATGATCTTCTTAATCAAGCTAAGCACAAGCTTCCAATAAAAGATGATAGCGCTACAGTTTTGCAAAGTCAAAGTAAAATATTTTGCCTGTGAAGCAAGTGGGCAGGACACTTTGCATGTCATATAAAAATTTGTACCGTGGTGAAATAAATACAACAAAAACAATAAAGCCATTCCCTCAGTCACATGGTATTCTCTGTCATTTTCCTCCACTGGTACAACAGTAAATTGGTTTGTGGTATACGTACATATACGTACATACAGTATATATGTATATACAGTATATAACACACACACACACAAACACACACACACAAATATATACATATATCATGTATATACATAGTCTTCTTTAAGGGCGGTCTTCCTGCAACACCCCCCCCACCCCCCCCAAAAACAGGAAGTCACCTAAGCCAAGCTCTGAGAGTTACCTGCACAGTTCACACCAAAGGGGTCTAATATCAGTTACCTCTTTCGATTCCTATTTCTAGAATGATCTCCATGCATGATTGATAGCTTATAAACTCGTTTTTACAGTTGTGACATTTCGGTTGAAACAAGCAAGGTCTGAATTTTCCATCTGGTGCTCTACCTGCCCTCCGTTCCTGCCCCCCTCAAAGTCATCCACTATCCTTGAGGCCAATGTCATGCTTTGATCACAGCTCTTTAGGGAAAGGACAGGAACCCACAAGATTAATGCTTTCCCAGGGCATATTACAGCCCAGCGCCTGCTAGCCTAATCACAGTCAACAGCTTATTGTTGATGCAGGGGGTGTGCAGGGCTGCTCAGCACCACAACTGCCACCACCGATGTCATATTCGCTGTGTACCTCGCAGGGGGCTCGGTGGCCCGTGAGTCTGACGAAAGCAGAATAAAAGTAAAGAGAAAGAGTAGTTCATGATATCGCTTCCTCGTAATTGAAGTAGTGCATCGTGTACATAATTCCCCAAATTAAGCCAGTGATGAAACCAGGAGGTTTTCAGACCCATGTACTTTAAACCCTCTTCTCAGTAATTAAGTCATTACGCCGTTTGTTTTTTGTTTATTAAGCTAATACTAATTTACATATAAATTACAGTAATTCACAGGTTCCCAACAAAAGACAAAGTGACTTGGATGATTTTTGTTGACAGTTTGTTTGAAAATTTTGTTGGTGTTGCAAAACGTTCTTTTACGAAAATGTTTTCTGCAACGCTTCTTTGAAACATTGCACACTGGGAAAAGCACTATGAAAATAAAATTAAATTGGGTTGTATTGCAATAACAATAGCTGTTTATTGCAGTTTTTGTTAAAGCCACTGGTAAAAACATTTTACAGATAATGCACACATACTAAACCACCAAGAAACCACAGACATATAATACCTGAAGAAAGTAATTCTAGTCTTTAGTTTCTCAAACAGATATTTTTAGGTCAGACACCTGAGTTTTTAAAATGCTTGTGCCTAATTACCCTGGAGCCACAGGAAAATGATGCCACTGATTGGCTGAAACCATCACATGACCACACACAGCCCAAGCCTTTCACCAAATGCCCACAGGAGCTGTGACGTCAAAGGCAGCCGAAAGTGAAAAAACACCCTTGTTTTTACACCTGTGTAGGAGTTATAAACAAATTAAACAGAGGCGAGTAGGTGTAAGGGTCAAAACAATGTCTGTTAGTTAGCTTTAAGGTATTAGACTTTGAGATTTTAAGCTAGAATTGGGAGAGCAAGCAAATACTAAAACACAAGGTTTTATTTTACTTTCAAACAATGTAAGGATTATGAGTATAAATTACCTCCTTTTATTGGCCATTCTCCTCTGCAACTATTTTGTACTAAACGGGATGAGATAAGAAGCTCTGATGAATGTATCCAACAATTTAATCTCTTATGCAGCGCAGAAACTATTTCCACTGTCCCTTTTCTCTTAGCAGGATATTTTTATTCACAGGAACTCTGTTTATTTCCTGTTGATATCAGATGTTAGTCTAAAATAAGAGAGGCTTAATTTGTTCATATTCTATATATATTCTATATATTTTCAGATATCGTAAACAGATCTGATTTTCGTAAACAGAACGTTTTTAAGCCATAAAACAGGACAATTGTTCATATGGGTATGCGTTTAATTTCTATGAATCTGGTTTTTAAATGATCTGCAATATAAGAGAATCAGGTTTGCCAAATTATAGGTTGGGTATAAAGCAATATAAAATGTGTTAAAAAAATCAGCTTATACTCTCTATACTAAGGTAAAGGGTTAGGTAAGTGTAGAAAATATCCTGTCAAGAGACCATTAAAAAAAATATAAAAAAAAACATATTACTTTTTTACTGTACACACCAATGCTTGAATCATCCCCAGACAGCATTCAATGTCAGATATCCAAGTCAAACTCATAAAACCATGTTCTAACATGACATGTTTTAAAAGTTAAAGGCCCATGTAACAGCTTTTCACAAGGAGATGCCAAGCCTGAGTGGAAAGCATTAACCCCATTTCATTTGCCAAAGAGCAAAATGCCAAAAAGAGCAGGAGATTGTGGAGCGGTTAGTGTAAACAGTGCTCATCACAAAACATGCCATTTCTGGCACAGCCAGGGTTACATACAAGGCCTACAAGGGTAACAGAAGGAAAAACTGAGTGAGAGAGCAGCCAAGGATAAGAGGCCTTTATCCAACACTCCCCCCTCCCCACACTATAATCTCTCACACTGATGGAGTGAATTAAACTTAGATTAGACCTCACGCTTGACCTAGCCACGTTCAAAGCCATATAAAGAGATTATGGTGACCTGATAAAGGATGAAAAATAGATGGATGGGGAGAGTGGAAAAGATGGTGTGACAAGGGGCCTTCAAAAAGAGCAAGTTTCTACCAACAGAATCACTTCAGAGACAGACTCCCAGTCAGAGCTGTGGAGGAAGCCAGGATGTATGATGTACAAAGGCAAACACATAATAAAAGTGGCCAAAACACTGTTTTATTAATGCACTGGGTCCCCCACTTCAGTAAACGTGATTTCAAAGGTAATTTATTAGCTGTCCTCAAAACTTGTAAGCTGCCTACTGTCTACACAGGTATTATAAGAATTGTCAAGGAATTATAGCATAGTATAAAGTATTTTAGACTATATAGAGACTATATATAGACGGTATACACTATATTTATTTATATAGTCTAAAAATGCTGCCTCTGTAGGCTTCTCACAAGGTTTTGATTTGACTAAAGGTTGAAAGATGTGCCACTTTCATCCAGAAATGGAATAAACATGTTAAAGCAGAGATAGTTTTGTAGTTTTTACAATGTTAAATTACGTTCTTATGTCGTAGCTTAAAATGCAGAGAAAACATTCATGTTTTCATTTCCCTAAAAATGCAAACCAACCTGATACAGCAACAGTGGCTCAACCAATAGCAAGAGTTTGGGGCGGGGCTATCTGTGTTGCCAGTTAATGCTTATAAAAGTGTTACAGAAATAACACATTTTACATTACATTTACATTATAAGTAACAAGGAAAATGCCATTTTTTTCTAAAAGTTCACAGTACCAGAGTAAACTAAAGTCCTAATGTTTTTTTGGTGAATAACTGAATACATTAAGTTGCTCTGAGTAGACCCTGTGTTTGATGTTTTGCCCTTAAATAAAGGACATACTCATATATTACACCAAGCACTGTGACCCTCAACTCAACTTGCAAAGCGCTTAAAACCCCCAAAAGCAGCAGGTGATGCATAATGTACGTAAAATAGCCAGTGGGTTAGATAAGCAGTTGTCTTTCAGGAGAGGAAAATGGTTACAAATAAAATAAATAACAAACTAAAGTCAGACACAATGCCGAAGCTGTTTATATCTGACCCCTTTAGCAAGCTCTTAAAGCGCAACAAATAGCATTGTCACATATTTAGGTGTGAACCCAGGCATGCTAAAGTAGGCCAAGCAAAGGTGTTAGTGGGAGATAAGCCCTGTCCTTTCCCTGCATTTTAAGGCATCCTGCTTAAAATATGAGGGGAAACATATTTCCCCACGCTGAGACTGTCAATCATCTCGGTTTCCCCGCGCAGACGCCAGTTTCAAGCGGCGCTGTCGTTTCGAAGCTGCTGTTGCGCGGGACTTAAATAAAGAATAAATATACGTGACAGGCACTTGCAGATTAGAGTCAGAGGTCACCATGTCATTCCTCTGGGATCTGCTATTTTCATTCCCTCCTCTTTGAAGGGTGTGATTCTTTGTAGGATGCATTACAAAGAGGGCATATATAGGCCAATAGGAATGGTCAAAACACCCTGTAGGAAATCATGTGACTTCTGTGCTTTTTTTATTGGGATTGAGTGCTGGTGGTGGCTTCATTTGAATTCCATCCTCATGTTGCAAAGGATATTGGGTAAGAATGACAACTACATACGATACAAATAACAGATTTTAAATGGGGTTAAACGTCACCATTGATGACTGTTGCTGCACTTTGTCACAAGGGCATATGTAAACCTACAACGCTGTCACAAATAATTTATGTTTTGTAAAATGAATTTGACTTTTTGGTATGTTAGTTGAATGCACACATCCAAAGGATTCATTCACAACTGTTCTGAAGAACCAGGCTAGGGAGCGTGGACAAACGGCCACTGCTGCACAGAAACGTACCAGGGAGCGTGTACAAATTACAAAAGCCTGAAGTTGGGAAGTAAATGTGGTGCTGAAAATCTGTCATCTTTAATTATGGTGTGATGCCTGTTCTTAGTACCAGACAATACAATCATCCAGCTTTTACTGAAATGAGCAAGACGTACGAAGACAATAACAGCTGACAGTTCACGAATCATCACATGACAGTAAATCGTTGCGTTCAATAAGTTACTTTAAATACAACATGCACTCAGGAACTGAACATTTTTGATGGGCTGGTCGCATTCAATATCTGCATGACGTTCATGTCAAGTTAAGTGATCAATTATAGAGGCAGA
>JAZGTK010011460.1:0-15597 GCA_036877625.1 Ambastaia sidthimunki | reverse complement strand
CCCTAATGCTATATTTAAGCATCAGCTGTTATTCACAGTATACACCCTACTTCCTGTCACTTTATAATCACTTGTATAATATTGAGGCCCTTTAATGAGAAATAATGTTTTGGGTGTAACTCTTTCTGATCTTTTTCTGTACAGTTCTGTTATGAGGACAGATCGCTACGTTAGAATTATAAGGTTCTATCTGAGTTGTAGACATATTCTTACTCTAATATAACTTATTGACTCTATTAAAGGTGTTTTTTTTTTAAATGCATTTTGGGTGTTTAATTTGAAAAACAAAAAAGTTCAGTTTTGGTATTTACAATGCAATGCAAAAACTTTAAACCTCAGTATCTCAAAACTGGTCAAAACACAGATAGAACCTTATAATTCTAAGCGATATGTGCTAACCAACATCACCAAAACTATGTATGGGTCATCTCGCATAAGCCAACTCATGTCAAGGACATCAGGGGACATTTGCCAAAGCTTTTCAGTGAGAAAAATATGATGATTTGATGGGAAAATATCATAATGACAGTTTTGTACAGTGTAATGGAATGCTTTCTTAGTCTTTAGTTTGTGAGAACTGCATAGGCATTAAAGCTGAGCCCAACCCATATTAGAGGCCCTGTGACAAGATCTGACTGCTGCTGTCAAGTTCTAAGGGAGAGTGAACCCAAACATTTTACATTTTTAACATTTTTATATCTGCGTTGAATAGACCCAGACCCTGCATTTATTCTTACAGGCTCTGACTCAAAAGTATGTGCTCACTTTTTCTTGAAATAAAATTTATATTTGAATTAAAACACAGTTTCTATTATTTTCATTAATTACAATCCTGAATAAGACCCAAATTCAGTAAGACCCAAAACCTGGGTCCCATCAAGCTTGGGTTGGGCAGCAGACCTCCACTTCCAATTTAACAATTGCAGTAAAATTCTCTGCACCCCTCATTTGGTAATGTGTAAATATGTTACCTAGGTTTTTGGATTTTGCTGAATATGTCACTCAATTCTTGGTGATTTCCAGCTTGCGTGTTGGTATGTCCCCAGTGTTTGTGTAGGTGGGGTGAGTAGGTTAGATGACAGATGAATCATCTTATACTGCGAGGTATAAGAGTTTGTTGGTGTGTGGGTTGGCAAACTACAACGTCATGTTATAGTGACGAGATGTTCCTACCATTGCCCTTCATGAATGAAACATTTGTCTGATCTAAGAACCAGAAGCTGCTAGTCTAAGAACAAAAAGTTGTGTTTCTACCAATTTTACAGCAATTTGTTAAGGTCTAGCTGTGAACGTTCCAGTTACACTGGATGCTGAGAAAACAAAGGCTAATGTCTAACCACACTGAGCGGAACTGCTGCTCACCTCAGATAAGGTGGGGAAATGAATGTAGTGCAGAGTCTGTGTTTTTTTTTTAGGTACTGGAACTGGTGGGTGTTTCTGACTCATCAGTTTGATGTTGTTACCATAAAACACGCTACAAAGACTGTGGCTACAGACTTGATGACTAATTGCTTTTGAAGTAAAAGTTTATCAAAGGCACAAAATTCAAATCTGTGCTTCAATTGGCACATAAGGTACTTTCCCCTTAACCTAAAGATGACTAAATACTCAGTTACTGTAGTAGTTTGCTTCCTAACCATATCATAGCAAATTCCTAACCAAATAAATACCAATGAAATGCATGGATCCTGAGGACAAAAAAATGCATGATAACAAATGCGATTGGATATTGGATATTTCAAAATGAGAGTGTGTAGTAATTTAAACGTGGTGCTTTTAATAGACTATTATCTATGTCTTTGGAGCAACATTAAAACAAAGCATAATTAAGGGTGATTGGAGTCATGAAAGAGGCATTTATTTTATGAGGTGACTTTGCCTTTATATAAAGGGTAAGTTAACTCTGTCTGAAGAGAGGGTGCCAGAGAGGTCTGGAGATGCATGATAGATTTTCTGCGAGAGATTGTGATGATGCTGGTGCTCTTTGAAAATTTGACTTGGAGATCATAGGTTGGTATTTTTTTTGTGTTTATGTGTAAACATCCGTTTCCTAGATGCACTGATAGCTTCGTTTAATCTGCTTTGGAATCGGAATGTATGCTTCTCTTGGATCCTCATGCCATTTCCTCCCATGTGACTATGTGACTGTGTGCATGTGTTGACTTGTTGTATCTATATAATGTGTATAAAACAGTGAAATGTCTTACTCTCTGTTGGCTGATGAAACTTCTGCAGACAGTTAATTGTGCAATATCAAATTTTAGTAGTAACATGGATATAATTGAGGTTAAAGGTTAAGTATTTGACTTTTTGTACCACTAACAACACAATTGCAGAAATGGTGACCATTGTCATACATCTGTCATTGGGCAGGGCTATCTGTGTGTCTGACCAAACTCGAGTTAGTGATCATGACAGTGTTGCTATTTCAGGCTATTCAGGGTGCTCAAACAAACAGTGGGGGAATTAAATGAGTGGTTTACTTATAGTTCTCTCTGCATATCGCAGTAGGCAAGGAGAAAGTCTGCTAACATAAGATAAAATACATGCATCTCCTAAAACTAATTACAGTATAAATATACATGTTTCACGACATTTTAATGTGATGCTGCCATAGCAACATGACTGTGCATATAGGAGTTATGCCAAATGCTGGGTTTATTAGTAAATGTGTATAACTAATGATATGCATTTATGTGTGGGTGGGTCTGACTGTCTATTTATCTGTTAATTGTTTTTTTTTTATGTGTCGTCAATAGACTGTTTAAATAGCGTCATTTCTAATTATATTGCATTGTATGTCATGTTTTGCCTACATTGTGGGAACAAGCCAACGGTCCCCATAAGAAAAAAACATACTAAATGATGTCTGGATGAAAATATAAACATAAAAAATGGTAAAACAATGAAAACAATAGAAGTCCCCGCCAATCAAGACAATGCACGAGTGTGTGTGTATGTGTGTCTAGCAAAGCAATAATGCTGATGGACTGTTGACCTTCTTGTCCCAGCTCTGTCTTTGCCAACAATATATGTGTCTTTACATGATAAAACAAAGTGTCTGGTATTTCTGCCATTTCTCCATACAATTTATCAGTGTGATTAAATTCCAGATATTGAGTGTATGTATCTGTGTTTATTACTACATGTTTTGTGTAATACAAAAAATAAAAAAGGAATTATAAAGTAAGGGGGTTAACAAAATAGAGGCAATGTTTCAATGCTTGGTTCAGCACAGTTTTTGGTTAAGTGTCCTGTTATCTTGTGGCTTTGCCTTTTTAAACCCTACCTTTACTGTAAATAAAATACACATACAAGTGCTGCAATGTTGTCTTAGGGTGAGCTGTGTTTGTCTTAGTACCGCTTGAGTTCTAGCAAAATCTATTAAGTCAGTCTATTGAGTCTTTCTACTGATAAAAGTTTCGCAATGTTGCACTGGCTGCTGTATTTCTGACTGCAAACATTAACATGTGATATAAAAGGTCAGCAATGCCATACTATCAGCATTTATATCTGAAATGTCTTCAAGCTTGGTGTTGTATGTAAATGCATGTGCAATGTGTTTTATTAGACGCATGGCACTTTAATACTTAATGCTCTGATATTCCACCTCTCTAACAGAAGAGTAGGGTATTGATTACTGTACAGAAGATGCAATTCTGTTTGCTATCACTGTGCATTTAGTTTGTCTTTCCTCATTATTGTTTATAGGTGGTACCGGTTACACTCTAAAAGTGGGAAAAAGGAGAAGGAACGTGGGGAGCTTCAGTTGATCGTGCAGTTTACTAGACACAACCTGACAGCCAGTATGTATGACCTTTCAATGAAGGACAAACCTCGCTCTGCATTTGACAAACTCAGAGAACGCATACGTGCCAAGAAGCGGTCCAGTGAGGAAGATTCTTCTTCTGCCATTGTTGCGGGGGGACACGGAGCACCGGTAGGCATGCGAGGACGGTTGCCGAGTGATGGAGGTGGTGAGGAAGACTATGAGGATGATGAAGGTGGGGAGGTCCGGAGGAGTAAGATGAGAAGTTTCTTCCTGCGTGGGAGGTTGAGGAAGTCTTCAGACACGCGATCAAGCACATCGCTGGGCTCCGAGAGCAGCGAGTCATCGTCGCGGGGCGGCAGTCTCAGCCCAACAGCGGGCATCAGCGTTGTGGTCTCAGATCTGTCCAACTCTCCAAGTAATAGCAGCAACCTGACCACAGACAACAGTCCAGGTGTGTTTAAGGTTTCGTTTACATACAGATGCAGGGACTTGTCCAGAACTTCTTGACTTGGGTGTATTTTAAATTAAATTTAGTGGGTGGGGGGCTATTACAGGCCACCCATTTGGACATGCAACTGCACAGACACACACAATTTTATCTTTGGTTGTTACATTGTGTTTTCAAAAAACAATAAAACACTTTCTTTTACAGATCATACAGTGGCTGCCTCACCACAGGTTTCTCCTGTCAGACATGTGTATGCTAATGAGATGTGCGATTTCAGCCTACCAGTGCCTCATTCCTTCACGTCAGATAACGACACACCAATTCTGCTTCCTTCAGTTTGTGTCAACGGGAATCCGGTGGAAACATCCCCTCTTACTCACCACCCACCATCCCTCATACTACAGCAACCTCAACCAGAGTCAACCAAACCAGTAATTCAGTCAGGTGAACCACGAGCAATCAAGCTGCCAGCTAAGCCCAAGAACACCCAATCAACAGAGCCGAACTCCAAACCCAGTGCAGAGACCAAGCTGTCCAAGTCAGAACGTAAGCCAAGGCCAGAGCCCCAGCTTGCAGCTCTTGGGCTGATTCAGAAGGGCTCTTCTCTCTCCCTCTCCCTGCAAAACCTCTCTCGCCGTAGGGAAGAAAAGCAGAGCAGCGGCCCCATGGATGGACGTCGCTGGTCTTTTGATAAACCAGGGGAGGAGGAGAAAGCTGCCATTGTAGCAGCATTAGAGAATGCTGGCAGAGTCACAGATGAGTCTGTAATGGAAACAGTAATACCTGTTGGAGAGACAGAGACTCAGAGCAAGAAGAGGAGGGGCCTGTTCTCACATGGGAGAGGTGAGTCTGCTGGCAAAGGACCAATCACAAGCAAAGAGGAAGCAGAACATGCCCAACAACCTGTCGAAGTCAAACACAAAGGATGGTTCAGCTCCAAGGACTCGCACAGTAAACCCAGGTAAAAACATTTATGCATTTGTCAATATTTCTGTTACAATCATTAAACAGAAGCAGATTTATTTGTGCATGTTTGTGGCTCTGTAAGTGTGAGTAGCACTGTGAGATTCCTTCATAGATCTGGTTTCAGCATCTGCATTGCAGAGGGAGGTGCTGCATGGAAACCTGAACTCTTGGGTTGTGTCCTTTCCTCTTTCTTTAATACTCTCACGGTCTCTAGCTTTCTTACACTAATGCTGTCCCTCAATACTAAGCTTATGATTTGATTTCTCCATTTTAATCAGCAAGTGTTATTTTTGGGTATAGCAGACAGATGGATCTGAGTATGTGTGGGAGTGTTTGTCTTCACTGTGCATAGGAGGTGTCTTTTAATTTAGTTCTGTCACTGACCTAAACCAGTATCACTGGATTTTTTCGTTTCTGTTGTAGGTGTGTATGCTGTTAATTGTTTGGGAAATATTTTCTGTCTTCATGGTGTTCTATGTGTCACAGAAATCACACTCTTGGTTTATTTTCTTTGGTTTGGGTATTTGAAAAGTGTTAAAAGACTGTTGTGCTGCTCATATGCTCATATACCGATATACACACAAGTCATGTTTATGTGCACACTTTTTGGAAATTCTGATTGACTGTTTGATATTTCCAATACATTGTGGTGTTTACATGTGCCAGCGTTTTCTGTTGGAAAAATGTGCCATGAGGCTATGTCCTGTTTACTGCATTTTAAATCCCGGCAGAATGAAAGTCTGTATGCTGTAGTATGATCGTACTCTGCGAGTGGTAGCTATATGTGATCAAATATGTGATCGAACGGCTCAAGCGAGCCAGTGGTCCATTTACTGTGGGAGATTTTGTAACTATAGCAACTGCTTCTCTGTTGCCATTCTTTGACAGGAACTATTGGAAAATGCTTAGTATAAACACATAGGTAAGGGAGAAGGTTTGTTGCAGCTTTCTTAAAAAAATCCCTTCTTTCAGGCATTTTACCTTTAGGGATAACCTCACTTAAGAGCTTTCATGCAACTGGGCAGAGTTCGGTTTCATTACCATCATCATTTTGCATTCTGATGACCCCTGACCTCTTGACCTGAATAATGTCAAGACCGGGTATGCGCAGAAGAACGTAGACACAAAGTAATCAGTTTAACATGGCTGAATTGTTTGTGGTTGAATTTTGTTTGATCAGTTTATAAAAAGGTTCATTCCCACCCCTCTCATACAGATTAAAATTTCAGTTGGTTTGGGCCTTTTATTTTGATTGTGGAATTTACATGGAACATTTTTATTTGGATTTGCTGAATTAGCATTCACCTGTGAAATGTTACTGAATAGACTAAAGCACTATTCAGACAGGGTAAGTTTTTAAAATGGCATTTAACAACAGTTATTAATATAGATGCCAGGATTTTTATGTGTTGATTTGGACCAGATTGGGATGCTGGTACTACAGTGGCTGTTTTGAGCATTCCATGACTGAACTCTTCCAATTAATTTTTATTTCTAATGAAATACCAGCTTAAACCACCAACTGATTCTACCCAAAAAGTTGAAAAAAAAAACCCCCATTCAAATCCATATTAAATTGCACCAGGCAGTTTTAATATTTTAATCGGTTTTAAAAATGTAATCTTTGGGTGAAAATAACTGGATAATTGCTCAAAATATTACTAAAATACTGACTACTAAATGCTTACTGAAAAGTTACTGAATAACTATTGACTTGATTTAGATGGAATTTAAAGCTGGAACAAGGCTTTTGTGGATAATGACCTTTTAGATGGATAGCGATTAGGTTTTTACCTAACATATAAACAATTGTCTTTTGAAAATCATTGTGTACAAAGCAATTACAGCTCACAGCTGTTGTTAATGTTTGTCCACACAAATGGCTTCTAGCATGTTTTTAACTCTATAACAACAGTTTAAATGATTTCATAGAAATTACATTTCAAGTTCACTTACTGGAAAATGTCAAATACCCCAACCAATCACATGCTTTCTTATGTTTCAGTTACTTCGGGCAAAAAGGGATTTAGTTCATGTACTTACCTATACAGGCATAGATTTTAGTCTTCACTCTTTTTATTCTACCTCTCACCTCCCCCTCTGATATGGTTGGGTGATTGTTATTGCCTTTTCAAGCTCAGCAGTTCTGCATGTCTCTCTCAGTGTAGGGCAACTGTAGTTTGAAATACTATCCTACTGCCTTCCAGGTATAGAAGTGCATGTTAATTTGTGAATGGCATTTGATGCAGAAATACAATTAATAAACAAACAGTAGTACACAGAGTCATTGTCAAATAACTAATCATCTGCATTGTTACAGCTGGCATTGCATTGTGGGAAACCGCTTTGGTTGTATACTGCAGATGTTTGCATAGAATGTTGCTTGGGTATCATGCATACAGAAACTGTATTATTAGAGCATGTAATGCAAATTGATTTCCGTTGGTAAAATATGAGTAGCATGAGATTTCAAACACAATGACAGTTGAGTAGTGGCCTTTTTAGAATTTTCCTACTTAAAACAGTGTTGTGTATCTTATACACATTACATTGCATGCAGTGCTTGTATACAATACTTCAGCCTGCAGGATTTCGTTTTTTAAATGAAGGTTACTAGTCCTTGTTCTTGTCCATTGATGTTTCTTACAGTTATTATGTTTTAATGGAGGCCACAGTCACTCATGATGTGCTCTGTATATACTTTCCTTTCACAGCCCGCTGGTGTCTCACAAGTCAGATTCCACTGGCACCACAATTTGTCCCATTGTACCATTTAACTTCAGTGACCCTTCACAGAACATGGCTGACCAGCTCGCTAATCCCTTTACTTCACTCCCTCCACTTTTTGAAGCCAATCCGTTTCTCCCAATTGTACAGCAGAATCCTTTTCCCCAGGAGACTCCTTCTGATGCTCCTTTAACTCCTGTTATTCCCTCTCTCTCTAGCTCAGCCCACTATCAGTCTGAGTCAGCTTCATCCTGGACTGGTGGTAATCTTACTCCAGATTTGCTAAAGATTGGAAATGTAAAAGGACCTTCAGGGGTATCCCAAATAGATGGTTCAGTTGATCATTTCAGTCCTGACTTGGAGGCACAGATGAATGAAGATGACTTTGGAAAGTTTGCTGAGGATAGACTGAAATCTTTGGAGGAGGGGAATGAAGCAGAAAATTTAGTTACAACCCCTACTGTCCTTATGAAACCAAATAATCCAGAGCCCTTAGGTGTTTTGGGTGGTTTAACTGTGTTGGATTCTAATGATCTGACCCATTTAGGGAAAACTGCTTTGGCAGGTACAACTGGAGAAGCATCTATGGAATGTGCAGCTAACACACCTCAAGTTTCAGGAAGTGAAGGTAACTTTAACAAGCCTGACCTTACCAATCCTGGGGGTTTTGACTTCCCAGAATTTGGTCCCAACATATCTGAAATCTCCTTACCTGACAATTCCAGCATGGAGTTTTCTGAACTGAATGCACTTGCGTGCCCTTATCCTGCACTGTCAACGGCCTCTCAGAATGAAGACAATGCTGATGCCATGACCTCTGAAAAAGGTCCTAAGATGTGCCTGACATCACAAAATGCCAAATTATCTGTCACACTTCCATCAATTTCAGAAGAAGACATTCTTTATAATGAAATTGTTGCCTGTAGATTATCTGAAGATGTTCATGTCTGTCCTGTAACATCACAAAGGTCTGAAGCCCTGGAGTTTGCCAAAGGTATGGAATCTGTGAAAATGCATGAGGATGCTATAGCATGCCATAGAGACTTCAGCTCAGGGAACACTCTGAAACCATCCAATGTGACATCTGATTCCCTAGGAAAAGAACAAGACCAGTCTATTGAGCCCTGCTATTCTCAACAGAGTGACTTAATTTCAAATAACATGAAACAATCAGATGAAGGATTTTTGGAATTGAATGCTTCAATTATTAAATCCACAGAGCCTTCAGGAGTCCACATTCCATCAGCACCTAGTTTCCCAGTGTCAGCAGCTTTACCACTGAAAGTGAAGAATGAAGAAAATTTAAATGCTTTTTTTGATACAAAGTTACAAAATGATGGTTTTTCAGATGTTTTTGTCAAAACTAGTGATCTGTGTTCTAAAATTGAGGGCTCTGTTCCCAGGAACCTAAATGATATCATTTCCTCCCCAGGACTCTCAAAAAGTGTGTCTAATGACATGCAGGTCAATGAACACAAAGTCTGTGAATTTAAAAATAATCCATCTAAGGATGGCAATCTAGTCTCCTGCATTGGTGAAGGGCATGAAATGATACAGTCTGGGCAGACACTCCCTGTAGAACACCTGAATCCCACCATTTGGGATAAAACGGGGACAGAAGAAGATCCTTTTAATCCAAACACTGCACTCTCACCTAGTAGCGTGCTCCTGCAAAGCCTGTACAAGAGTGCAGATTCTGATCAGTACCTTACTTGTGTATCTCAGCAGGATTCAAAATTTCCCTGCTTAGAGCTCACTCAGGAAGCAAAGCCTGAACATGATCAGTCTGGGGAAGACACTTCACAGTTTGGGCTCTTGCCAAAACATGTCACAGTCTGTAATGTCATGCCAAAAGATGACATGTCTGCAAAGGGCATAAAGGAAATGGATTGTGAGCAAAATCAGGATATGGTAGAACATTTTAAATCTCAAGAAGACTTGCCAAAACAAGAATCCCCTCAGGGAAATGTTTTATTGAATAGTTGCAATACTTTAGGGGAAATTCGTGAGCATGATTTACCAAAAGATGTGAGGTCAAAAATTAATATCTCGCTGGATCTGATAGCAGAACTTGAGGCTCAGCTTGCACCATTAAAAACAGAAACATGTCTGGTAGATAATTGTGAAACCTGTCCAACCAAACTAGATAACTTTCAAATAGACAGCTTTAATGCTGAAATGTTTGGGTCTGTAACAGAGATTAAATTGAATTCAGCCCAGTTGACTGAACCAAATGTTTGTGGATCAAATTGTGCCTCAGAACAAACTTCCAGCATCACTCAGGACCTGGTCATAACAGATTTTAACCTGGAAAACATATTTGTGCCCAAGCCAACTAAAACACTTTATACTGGTGTAAGTCCTGTCACATGCCCTGAATCAGCATGGACTCCAAATGACTTTAAACCATCAAAAAGTCTAAACACAAATAATGAAGTGCATATAACACCAATTGTTCCAGACTCAGTGACACTTGACTTATTCTCTGTTAACTGGCCCCCTTTATCCCAGCCATTCCCATCAGTCTTTGACCAGCCAACACTAGCTTCAAGGCATAATCAGAGCCTTATTTTCCCCTCTTCTGTGTTTGATCTTTCACCTGTAGCCTCTTCAACACCGCATGTAGCAGTAGATACTAATGATGTGCCCCAGCTATTCCCCTTTCCCAAAATTCCCCCTTCCTCAGAAGAGCCATGGCCAAACCCAGCACTTGTTCCTCCTTTGCAGCCTGTGAATGTTACTTCACACAATCCTTTTCTCCAGGAAAAAACGCAAACAACCAATCATCAGAGCAGGTGAGGTTTCACATGGTTGTGATGTGGGTGTCATTGAAGTTTGCAATCCTCAAGGCCATGATGAGCAGATCTGGTCTGATCTTGCTTTGATAGGCACTCTCAGTTTCTGAAATGTCTTGAGCACACCAGTCCCTTCTGTTTCATTTTCCAAACTACTTTAAATGTAAAAGTAATTTTGTGGCTTTTGAAATCTGTAATTACTGAAATTACAGTTTATCCCCAACGCATTAATTTGATGTTTGTAAACATATGGACATGGGCAACATTATCTGTCATACATGTATCTATTATTGCTACAAGACTGTTTCAGTAACAGCAGATTTCCTGTTTTAGCAAACATGGTGTACGCCTGTGGTGCGTTTCAAAATATTCTGTCTAAAAATGGTGTGCAATGGTGTGGTGGGCAAGGTATCTTGTGGGACGTCTTGTTATATGTGGTGATCAGCATGGTACACTTTCTCAGGACTCTTCCCTCTTTATCCACATCTTCTGTATTGTGTTAATTTGTTTGTGGTTATGGCAGAATGTGTCCTGATTTCTCCATGGACAATCACATACACACTCATATGCTCTTGTGAATCCCATAGTAGGGATGGGGGAGCCTCACTCCAATTAGCGGGTGTTAACCAAGTAAACCAGGAGTGTATGTGGCTAGGTCCACAGGAAGCTCGCCTTAATAAATTTCAGTTCCTTTGTCTTTGGGGCTTGGTTATTTTCTGCATGTGTCACTATTGCCCTTTACAGCATCTGATCTAAGGGGGTTGTTGGCTAACCACAAAAGGTAACATTCTTGTCCTAAGAAGGTAACCTTGTTTTATTTCCAAGGGCTTTCATGGGCTTTTCATAAACTTTGTGCATTTGTGATTAAATAGATTGACTCATCATGATAAGAGAGTTCTTATGAGAACTCTCACTAACTGCCGTTCTCTAACTATGATCTCTGTGTCTTTCAGTCCACACCCAGTGAAGCCATTAACACCCCCTGATGAAAAAAGGTCAGAGGGTCGCTCAGTACTGGAGAAGCTTAAATCCACCATCCACTCAGGACGAAGCCACCAGGACTCTGACAAGAAGGTAAGGCATGACTATACAGTACTCCATTTTCAAGACAGTAATTTTGTTACTATTCAAAAAATAGAAAAGATTTACCGGCACATGGGTTCTCAATGCTTTGTCTTTCTCTGTGCTAGCTGCTAGTGGAAGGAGGTGGGTCATATTATCACCTGAATCACACTGAGCTGGTGAATCTGTTGATCCAGAGAGATACTGAGCTCAAGCAGGAGCGAGAGGAGTTTGAGAGGCGAAGGGCGCTGCTGGAGAAGCGTGAGGTGGAACTCAAGAAGATGAAAGTTTACATTAAAGATCTAGAGGACTACATTGACACACTGCTTGTACGCATCATGGAGCAGACGCCTACACTGCTGCAGGTCCGCTCCAAGATGAAATGATACAACATATGCTCAGCACAGCCTCCACAAAGCCTCCACCAACTCCACCAATCCTGGGCAGACGTCACATCCCTGCACTGCTACAGCAACCATATAAATGTAAAGAGTTACAGCTAGCGTTAATTGATGGGTACAGAAGAGATGGTGTAGATTTGGCATGTTTAACTGTCCAAATATATAGCTGCCTCTCTGCGGGGTTCATATGCACATTGATGGTTAATGATTGGCACTCTGGGTAAGATACATTTTGACGTATCAGCTGATATTCACCCTTACCCATCAGGTCATTAAGATACATGACAGTCCAGCTATGTACCAAAATCACCTGTCGATCGAAAGCAAGGCATGCCATAAACATGGCAGTCTTTTGAAGCTAGAGCGAATGGTTATTAATGCACGAAGACAAACATTGATCTATATTTTGTTTTTTAGCACATTTTGACATGTAATGCTCAGCTGCTTGACAAGAGTGACAAAGTTTGAGAGAGAAAGTGAGAGAGAGGAAGAATAAGTAATTTTCCTTGTTATATAAAACAAGGAAAAGAGCAGAATCGGCCAGTTCAGAATCTGCTTGTGCCTCCCTATATGTCTTCCGCACTTTACTTAGGAGCAGAGGCTCACACTAACTGACCTTCTAGCTCCAGTTTGTGGGTCAGTGTCCTTCCTCTTCCTGCCCTTGCTTGAGCCAATGCACGCACATCGCTGCCAGTGCTTTCAGGTGTAATGAATGGGATATATACTGTATCCATTGCATACATGCCACTCGGACAAATGCCAAATGCTGCCTTATCATACATTATTTTCTCCATTCTGTTGTCATTGAAATCATCACTTAAATTAAATTGCACATCAGATTACAAAAAGTGATAGAGTGTTAAACTTTTCCAAGACTGTTAAGTATAGAAAAAAAAACAAGTCTGTAATAGATGAATAGAGAGAAAGATATCCATGAAATAGCGAACGCTCTAAATTAACGTTACAGTATTCTTAACACTGCATCGGCTCTGGTCAGTCAATGTTTCTGTAATGTTATTCTGGTGTTATTCTGATGTTGCCACTATCAGTGTTGCCACTGTTTGTGAACAATGTAGCACTATGTGTAGATATATGATAGAGGCATATGTCACAGCACTTCCAGTTGTTCTTTCTCCACCGCTTAGGAAGTGGAAAACACACATACAATGCACAGAATAATAATTCTCTAAACACAGGATATTAACAGTGTTGTAGTGCTACTGAACTTCTGATAGTCTCTGCTAGAAAGCGCAACATTTATCAACAATGTATTTCTATGATAAGAAGCACTTAAGGTGTGCTCTGCCGCCCATTCACCATTCATTTTGATTCACAGACTACTGAATGATATGTGGGTTTCTGAACGTTAATGTATTAAGGCTTAAAGTTGCTAATTCTTTAAACGTATGTAGTTTTAATCATGCAAATATTTATTGTTTTGTTTGTTTTAATATATTTTGCTTTGTGGTCTTAGTTTTGTCACATGTTGTGGTCTGATGTTCTGTGCAAACTGTTTATTGTTATTTACTGTTGAAACCTTTTGTTATGCTGTTTGTGTCTTTTTGCATCTTTTCTTTTTTATGTAACCTAAGTTTCCATTTCTAAAGGTCTGTAGTAACACAGAAAGCAATAGGTGTGAAGGCCAGTCTTTTGCAGAATTTAAGAGATTCATAGTTTTTTAGGTTTCAACTGATGGAATGTGATATATTTGTGTAGGTTGTTACTGTGTTTAATGCCAGTTTATAGAAAATACTCAAACACACACACACAGTCTGCAGCCTAGTTAGGAGGTTTGTTCAAGTGCCCTTGGTTGAATGTTTTCATGGAATCAATGAGAATGAGTGTCGAAGAACATTTGTATGCTTTTAATGGTGAAATTGATAATCAAAGCTACATTTTATGTAGTAAAACTTTGGAACTTGCAAATAAAAATGTATGTTTATTATACTGTACTTCATTTTATTTTTAAAGGTCTGAGTTTTTTTCTTTTCATGTCATTTAATAACTAATTTCTTAAAGAATTGCAAAGGCTGTACTTTAAATTGTAAGAATGGTGAGCAGTTTTATGCCAGAATTCTCATTCTTGCAGAGCAAACGGAGTTCTTCCTTTTTGATTGTAAATTTTAGTGGATTCCTATCACAATCAAACTAAGAATAGTTTCAGTGAACCTCACATATAGTAGCATATAAGCACCAGATGTTCAGTGGAGCCATTTGTTAGATGCAAAATACTGTATTTCAAGTGCTTTTCTGAGGTGCGGTTTGATTGGATGTTCAGGGTGCAGTTATGGGAGTGTCCACTGGGGGATGTAAAGTGTTCTTTTTCTCTGATGCCTCTTAATCTGAGAGATGTTCAGTTGATTTGGTGTGTTCTTAAGCATCTCTGCGAAAATACTGTCTCTGTAGAAAAAATAAACTTTTCACTTTGGGATGCATCTCAGAATATCCTTATTTGACACTGATGATTGCTAACTTTCTGATCCAGAAAATGCAAGATTTTTACAGGTGGTCTCAAGCTTTTGGGACCCACGTAGATCATGTAGGCTACAGTAGATAAAAATTCAGAAAAGTCACCATTTTTGCTTTAAAAGCATAAAACAATAAAATCTAAATTTTAAGTACTTGACTCATCTGATGCTCACTTTGAGCATCTTTAAGAAAACTTTCAACTGTTTCTTCCTTAGACTACAGTCTCGAAGCAACTCAAGAAATACTAATTATCTTAGTTAACTGTAAGACACAACATTAGTTAACTTAGTTAAACAAATATACTAGATTTATACCCAATAACGATTAAAACACTGCTGAGAAATGCAGGTTTTGCTTGCAAGTTATTAGTTATTATATTTCTTAAAAGTATTGTATAAATTGTACAACTCGTGGAAGATCCATTGAGGAATGTGTTGAATGAATCGTAGGTATGATACGATGTGATGATATGTATATGATATGATATGTACGTAGGCAAATAAATACATTCACTCTCTGTGCAATAACAAGGTCCCTGTAATTTCTAAACTGAACCATGCAATGGGCAAAGCGAATAATATATTCACAGACAATTCATAATCATAAATCCAATAATCATTAATCATCACACCCGCGGCACTTCCAATAACCCTTATGACCCCAGAGAAAACGCCATTACCCAAAATGCATCAAAACGGATGACTCAAGCACTTTAGGGAACTGCACTTTTCACGTCTCCGACAAACAACCTCACCGACTGCATTCCTCGTCTAGCACAATCTGCAATGCTCGAATTAACTAAGTACCCTCCATTCAGACTTGGCGAGTCTCGGTTTGATCAGGTAAACAACACAATATGTACATGCATATGCATGTATGAATGCATTTGAATGTATGATTTTTGATTTACAAAGTGTATCTTTCATCCGCGTTACGTTTTCAGACTCTCTGCAAACT
>JAZGTK010011459.1:0-15597 GCA_036877625.1 Ambastaia sidthimunki | reverse complement strand
GTTCCCCTTCCTTCAGAGTCTCAAAAGCACCAGGAGAGATGGAAGAACGGTCCACAGTTGGATCCAAACTTCTCTATTCCTCTTCTCATGCAGAATCAGGCCCCTCAGGGCTTCGAAGATGGAGACAAAGTGAACGTGGAATTGCGTCCAGAGTCTGTAAGTCTCGCTCCGTGATGGAAAGACAGACAGCAGTCGTGCACCTGCATTAAAATCGTCTAGCCAGGATAATTGTAACTCCCCCTCTGTATGATGTTGAGCTTTTGTATGAGTTATGAATTGTTAAATTAAAACTGAAAGGCTTTTGCAAGTACCGCGTCTCCTGAGGAATAGACATCCGATCCTGCAGATAGATGTTTGATGAGATTTGTGAAGATTGCTTTTCAGATTAGACAGTGCTGGGTTTACCATAGCAAATGGTATTAAATTAAGTGGAAGAAAGTCTTTGCATTAATCAGGTAAAGCAGAGTAGACTCTTCCATGGAGATTATGTGTGGGAATGAGTGGGAAATTATTAGGTAGGAAGAGACGGCAGTATGTTAAACTCTTGAAGACTTTATTGGGCTGTAAAGTTCAACTGTGATTTCAATGTGACTACAGCAGCAGCTGCCATCACAGGAGATGTGTTTGTGTGTGTGTTTGTGTGTGTGTGTTGTCTGCCCGCAGATATTTGCATGCCTGAATATGTTTATGCACAGTACTGGTGCATCTGAATAGTGATGTCCACAATGATGCCGATTTTAGGAAAGGGTTGTCTCATTCTTTTTTTGCTATTTCCAGAGCCTAGGGTCACAGGGGCAAGTGTGATTCCCAGTACACCATATCATTGTAGTGATATAGGGACATTCTGTGTGTGAAAATAGCTTAAGAAAAGGTTCAAGAATAGCCTGGAGCATTCAGTCACACTTTACCCCTATGAAGAGTTTTTACAGTTTGTTCAGTTGATTAGAAACGTCTATTACTGTCAGGCTGTGGAATGTTCATTTTGTAAACGTATCAATACAGATATAGAGTTATTCAGTAGTTGTTTACTGATTGCTGGTGTTTGGGTTGTGAAATCTAACTATTTTAGATCAAAATTTGTACTAATGTGTAAGGGAACATGTTTTATTGGTCATCGTTGCTTTTAAAGGCCCTATTAATTTGCTTGACAAGTGCAGTTTTCTTGTGTTTATGTGATTCCTGTTAGGATAAGCAAGTCTGGATGAGCTTGTTCCTTAATTTTTTTCTTTAATAGACAGTAGGCTGTAATTTTGTCACTGTCAAAAGCTCTGATTTGCTGTTTAGTCAGTTGCAGGTGGTATTGCTTGGGGAACATTTTTATTCTAGAAAGAATCTGATTGGACAAAAATTGTGTAGGGCTGCATGAATAATATTCCTAAAGTATTTTTAAAAAATGCTGTCTAAAATGGTTTTGAATGTTATTCAGAATATAAAACCTCACAACAGCTTTCAAGAGGTATTTCGTGCTAGCTGTCTTTACAAATCATAAAACCTGTAATGAAATTATAGTCTGAGTGGCGAAGTGTATTTTTAACTCATAAGTGTCCAGGGGTTGTTCTGCAGCTCTGCTTTACAAACTGCTCCCCTGTAAAGGTGCCAGATGTGGTATCAGCACAGGGCAGTTCAAGGTCATTGCACATACTGTGCTGTTGTTACATTTAGATTCTGTGTGTGTTTTTGTGTGTAGCATAAGGGTGTGTCCTAATGAAATGAGTGATGAGGAGCTCCACTGCTGCATCCAAACAGCTTACTCTGCATAATCTGTCTCTCTCTCTCTCTCTCTCTCTCTCTCTCTCTCACACACACACACACACACACACACACCCTTCAGTGTCGCTCTCTCCTGCAGTGCAAGTCCATCACTTGTTGTGTGAGAGCACAAGCCATAACTTGATTATTTTTAACACTGCTCAGATTCATTATGAGTGAGTTTTGCTTTGCCTGTTGAACAGCCTTTATATTCAGATTCATATTGGGATATTTCATGCAATTATCACCTTCACTGCAGGTGTAGGAGTGTGTTTCTAATTAGTGTTGTTTATCAGTGTGTGAATGTGCTCTTGATTGCTCTGTCTTGGAGTCTGTAAGCTTGTATTTAATGTTTGAGGCTGGTGTGCAGTCAGTGGAAGACTGATGTCTGTTGTGATGCAGGCCACAGAGGCGGACTATGAGCGCGTTCCCGTGGAGGCTTATGGGATGGCGATGCTGAAAGGAATGGGCTGGAAAAAGGGAGAAGGAATCGGACGCACGTTTAAACAGTAAGAACTATGTTGTTTTCACTTAATTATCATGTTTTCACTTTATCATGATCAAAGTGTGTGAAGATCCTAAAGTATTAAAAAGATGTGAGGTTTTTGGGTCATTGTTGTGTTATAAATAAAAATCAGGCAAAAATCACATTACCGCATGTATCTCAGGACTATAATAACATGCAGTATTCATTTTAATTCAGAGCTGTTGAATCAGATTTGGCAGGAAACTTTTCTCATTGCTCCTTGTGTATTTGCATTATGTCCATAAATAAAGAGGTTCTGGCAGTACATATGCTACTTGCAGATCTGCTCTGACATATTAAACACAGGTAAGCATTGGTATACCTCAACCCATCAGATTCACCAACATATAACAATCTAAAAATGTTCCTTTGTCCACACAGATAATTGTTTTTATTCATGCAAATGTTCAGTAATCTTAGAATTAGTTTAATACTTGTTTATTGTTTGAAGCATACAGTCTTATTCTAACCATGTATAATTATTTGACACAGTATACCCTCTTTGAAAGAATAATAAAAGATTTCACCCATACATCCAACACTTTAATCATAGTTCTTCATATTGCTCATGTTATAAATGCCTCATAGATTTTCTGCTGTTTTATCTTGGACAAAGTATCCTCAGCGCGATAGATGCGTTCTAATTCATTTATCCTCTCTGGAAGTCTTTTCTGCTCATGTTTCCCTTGTGCTGGGATTATTGTACTGGCTGGAAACATAAATGATAAGAGATTATTTTTTAATGTCGAATACAACGAAGAATTATTTCAGAACCGACGGTGACAAGCTTTGGCACAGACTGGCTGTACGCGTTTTAATCTTGTGTGCTTAAAGGCCCATCTGTCCTGCTTGTATGAACATGGAAACATTTAGACTGCTCTTTATGAGGGGCGGGGTTTGCCTCATGCATATCAGCAGGGTTCTGCTAGTGAGTTTTGGCTTTTCTTAACCTTTATTTTTTTGTATTTTACATACAATCAAAGGTTACACTTTAAACATTCATCATACATGATTCTGATGGATAGACTCACAATTTATGTTCAATTTCTGGTGTTTTCCTAATAATTACTCTTGTGAAAGTATTCCCCCAAAAATGACAATTCATAGAACCCTTGTTTGCAAAGTAATGTTACTTTGTGTCACTGGTAACAAAAGTAACTAATTATTAGTAACTAATAAAAGTAACTTGCGTAAAAGTGCTTTGTCTCTTTCCTTAAATCAGACTTTCACACATGCATAAGAGAGAGAAGCCAAAACAATGCAGATGATTAAAATGAAACATGACATGCTAAGTTTAAATGTTCTTTCTTACTCTGTCAGAATGATGGACAGCCTTTGAAATCATCTGTCAATGTTTGAAAAATCTGTATGACAGAAAATGGTTTGGTTAATACAATCTCTGCATCCAGGAAGTCTTTATAGTTCTTTATCAAATGACAGCTGACAAGTTTTCTTTTCTCTTTTGTTTCTACTTTGTGTTTGTCCTCTATCAGAGATGTGAAGCCCATAGAGCATCAGTTAAGACCTAGAGGACTTGGTTTAGGGGCTGATCGCTCTGCCATTAAAGATTTGGAGCCCGGTCGTCCCAATCGACCCCCTAAACCTGGTGAGGAGAGGGGGAAGGAAGAGGAGGCTCTGGTTCTGGGGCCTGGAGGATGTGTTCTGGTCCTGGCAGGAGCACATAAAGATCTTTATGGGAAGGTGAGTATGATGTATTACTGATGAATCACTCCAGTGGGATTCATAAATGTCAATAAATATTACAGCTCAGAAATGCATGTAAAGCAGTAATATACAGGTCAGACTGATTTATTTATCAATATGTGGCTTTTTTAAGATTATTTGCTTTGGTCAAGGTTAGTTAAGCTAAGGTTAGTGAACAGAAGTATTTTAGCTCCCCCTTGTGTTAGTGACAAAATCTAGAAACAACCTTGTCAATGAATAATGCTTATTTTCAGTTTACAACTGAAATACTTTGTGGAATAAATGACATTAAAAAATATTTAATTACAACAATATTATACATGTGTTATTGACCAATGTTAGATAAACATACATTTACAAAATTCCTTTACATTACGTAAAAGAGCTTTATGTTTAAACCATGTTTTTTTATGTTTAAACCATATTTTTTGTTGTCTTAGCGGGAAATGGTAAGTTGTTTGATTAGTTGGTAGTTTTTATAGTTTAATTAAAACACTTAAACTGTTAATTCTGTCTTTTGTTTTTTTTTTCATTTATCTCTTCACAGATTGAGGGAGTGGATCCAGATAACGCAAGAGTTGTAGTTAAACTTGCCATTGGCGGCCAAACTGTGACTATCATTCAGCACTCTTTAAAACTAGTCACCCGCAAGGAATATGAAAAAAACAGCAAAGACCTTAGTAAGCCATGCTCTTCATCTGTTTCTATACAGCTTTGTACAGTGTCTAATTGTTTTCAAATTATAGTTATCATAATACTTCTGTATTAGGTAGTCTACACTTCAAATGAATGTGCTTGTTATTGAGTGAATGTGCTTGTTATTGAGTGAATGTGCTTGTTATTGAGTGAATGTGCTTGTTATTAAGTGAATGTGCTTGTTTTATTGAGTGAATGTGCTTGTTATTGGCCCGTTTTTTTGATCAAGCATGGTTTGATTGGATTGTGAAATTGAGCTTTGATATTATTGGTTAATATGTTTCCCCTGCCCACATAGCCTTGATTATGTCAGCAGAAATGAATTTGTTTCGTAGGCAGAAAAGGTTTTGTTAATTTGATATACTGTAATGTGCACTGATTAAAATAAAGTAAATAGGGTCAATATTATGTCCTAGAAAACAGGAAAATAAAAACTGAAAAACCTGCTTGACAGTGTTAGGTGCAATTTGAGCTTGTGGGAAAACAAACTGTTTGGGTTCAAGCGTTTAAACCCAAAACATTGTCACTTGTTGTTTTATTTTGCTGTAATCAGAAGCTGTGTGGTCTTAATGTGTACGTCCACAAACAGGTTTGCGCATGTGAAACTAGTTCACACGCATACTACTGATGCATGTACACAAACTATTTTTAACATATTGTAACTGACACTTTTTTACTTATGTATAGATGATATACTGCTGCTTTGAAGAAATTGTTTTTATTTACTGTTTTACACGGAATTAATTTAAAGGGAAAATTGTATTTTCTTTGTCTGCCAGGTCGTCTTAGTAAAGCACACAAGGAGAAAGAGAAAGAACGAGAACAGCAGGGAGAACGAGAAAAGAAGTTAAACAGCAAAGGTGACAGAGGAAAAACGGATAGAGACAGAGAGAAGGACAGAGACAGAGATGAGAGGAAAAGGAAACACAGAGAATCAAGTGCAGACAGGTAAACACAGACAAATCAGCCTCTAGTGGGTGTTAAAATCTAACAATAATCACAACGCTTATTTATGGTCAGTAACTGTAAATGTATCTTATTAATTTAATGTAAAGATTACAAGTCAAAAGGTTAAAAATGCATCTGTACAAAAGTCAATTTAAATGGCAGCAAAGTGCTCTTATAAAATCAACAAAGCTGTTTACAGCTGCGTAAGCCAAGTTTTCTCTCTGTTGTCGAAATCATGTTTCAAATTTAATATAGTATCAACAAAGGAAGAAAATAATGTACTGGTTAACACACTTGCTTTCAAACACTATACTCGCATACTGCCCAGCCCTGCTCACTCGTGTCCCAAAATCGCAAGAATGCAGCATTTTAACTTTTATTTTATCATTTAATCCTTTCATCAAATACTTAACCTTATTGTTCCATCTCAGAGAGAAACCTCCCCCACCAAAGGAGTCCCGGCCCTCCCCTCAAGCCCCCTCATGGCTCCAAAGAGACCTCCGTGTGCGCTTCATAGATAAAGCATTTAAAGGAGGCAAATACTACAACTCAAAGGTAACTCGGATGAGACTGGTGAAAACTGATTCATTTGCATCTTTTAAACATAAGAACATGCATTTAGTTTGTTTTCTGTGCGTAGATGAGAATTGAGGACGTCCTGACGCCCTACACGTGTGTGTGTCGCACAGAGGAAGGAAGACTGCTGGACGGTAAGACATTTACCGCTGCGGTTTAACATGTATGCCGATTCTAAAACCAATTCTAAAAGTGTGAACTCATTTGTCTTGCCTAGATGTAAGGCAGAAGATGCTGGAGACCATCGTACCCAAGAATGACTTGGACTACATTATGGTAGTTCTTGGAGAACACAGAGGACAGGTATATTGGCTTGCTTATATTTCATTGTATACAACATGGCTCAGTAGTGGGCTGCCTATCTAGACAGCATTTGTAGATATCTGCATACAATATAAAGGCTTTCCCAAACAGTAGGCAACAAGTTTGCTGTCTTATAAGATTCCAGTGTAGCATTGCATGTATCTTGCACAAGTCATTCCCACAATGCACTGCAACAAGCTCAGCGGTGTTTCATCCAAGATTATTGGCAGTCGAGGCAAATGTAAATTTAGATAACTGCATTTTGTTCAGTACTGAAACATATAGATTAAAAATAGTCACACACTGCAGTGCATTTCTGCTGCAAAAGCGCAATGTATACAGTGCATACAATAAAAATGCATGTCTTGCAGGTGGGCCGCATCCTGAAGCGAGACAGAGAGAAGTGTAGAGCCATGGTTCAGCTGGAACGTTACGAGGAGCAGGTGTTTACTTACGAATATGATGCCATCTGTCATTATGTGGGCGGAGTAGAGCACTGAGCAGCCAAATGCACAAGACACGCCTCTCAACTTTAACCTTGTTTTGACATCAACCCGAGTTGTGATTGGCTGTTACTGTGTCATTTTTAGTGACCAACATGTCAGATACTGCCAGTTTTTATTACAACAATACCTAATTTATTTCATTAGTTGGTGGTTTTAAAGGCAAGTTTAGACCCAAATGAGAAGTCCTTTAAATGCAATTGCTGTTCATCGTATTCAGATGAACAAGACTGGAAACCACATGTTCTTAAAAAGACAACATTACTCATTAGAAAACGCATTTTGCATATTTGGTTTTTAAAAATGTACGATCAATGAAAAATGCCGTTGTTCTATATAGTGATATAATGAACCTTTGTTACTTCAACATTTGTCAGCTTCTGCTATTGACATCGAGAGAAAATATTTAGTTTTTTCAGACCATTATTTTTAAAGAATATAACGTCTCACTGCTAGTGAATCCAAACACTTGACAGTGTGTTTGGGCTATTTTAGAGATCCATCAAAGATTAAAAGGTTGTAAAACAAATTTATGTAAAAGGTTATGCATAACCCCTAGAATTTCTATTTCTATTCACGTTATCTTTTCATAATAAAATATCATGATTAAAGTTCCTGTAATATTCTTGTCTCAGTATTCCAAAAATAGTCATCATTTAAAAAAAACATTAACCAAAAAGTTTATTAACAAGGGCATGACCCGACATGTTCACAAATCTTTTGTTTTAAAATGTATAACACGTGGTATATTTACAAACAAAGGTATGTCAAAGTTAATAAAAAAGATCACGAAGCATTCATTAACAAACAATAAATGTACACAATATTAAGCTCTCTGAAAGATTTTATACACTGTTCACGTTTGGTCGTCATCATCTTTATCATCGTCCTCCAGGCGCCTGATGTTCTCTGCGTTTGCCCTGAGAACTGGGGTACGGCCTTTGCTGGAACAGGGGTCCTGCAGCTGTGGTGTCTGCCCCTGTCTTTGCCTCATTGTGTTTGGGGAGGCCAGTGGACCATGAGCCCCTAAAATCAGCATCAAGAAAATGTTTCATACTAATTGCTCATGTTAGTTTCTTTTACAGATTCACAATGACTGGAATGGTGCTAATTATAGTTCTGGGTCATTCAATTATTTTCTTAAATAGTGGAAATGCTGCTTAAAGACTGTAAAACTGCAGCTGTAAAAAAATGTAACTTTTTTTTTAATCTAATCACATTTGTTTTAGATTTGTAATGACAGTTAAGCACCTTTTACCCTCTTGGTAGTATTCTTTTTACACAGTAACTATTGTATTTCTTAGAAATACTTTTATTTTGTTAAATGTAATTTCTCACTGATTTTGGGACAAAAGTTTCAGCTGAACAGTTTGTGCACTACTAAGTGGACGATAAATTTGATCAATTAATTGTTGTAGCACTATACGAATACTTAGCTGAACGGGGGAACATTTTAGCTGAACATTTTGTTCATGTCACTGCTAAAATATCACATATTCACTATACACAAATGTATATAGTGACTGCATTTTTTTCTACCTTTATGGTGTCGAAAATATATTTATTCAGATAACATTTTATTGGGGCAGTTTTGTTGTACTGGTTAAGGAGTCGGGCTTGTAATCAGTAGGTTGCTGGTTCGATTCCATCACCGGCAGGTAGCAACTAAAGTGCCCTTGAGGAAGGCACCTAACCCCCGATTGCTCCCCGGGCGCTGCAGGAATAGCTGCTCACTGCTCCGGGTGTGTGTGTTCATGACTTGCAGTGTGTGTTCACTCCTCACTAAGTATGTGTTAAATGCAGAAGTCACATTTTGGTTATGGGTAACCGTAACTGACAAATACTTTCACTTTCATTTCTTTCATTGAATAAAGCCAAACAGGCACCCCGGTCGCAGAATAATGACGTGAAAAGTGACGCCTTTGATGTCATGTTAGAGAACTGTAATTTTATTAAAGAACTGTATTTTATTGCTTATTTGAGATTTTAGTTTAAGCATTATAACAAACATTACATTTACGCAAAATAAAACAGCTTTTAAACAAACGTAAATTTAATTATACTCCAAGTGTTTTAACAGGCGTTGCATTTGGAAACATTCGGAACCGACGTTGTCTTATCATTTAACAGTAATATTGGTTTAAGCATACACACTCATCAGAAGCGGGATGTAATTACATCCGAAAGACTCAGGTAACACTCTCCTGAAAACAAATCGTCTGTCCATGTCAATAGAAAGAAATGTAGATACAATGTTGCCTTTTTTTGACTATTGACTATAATTTTATGACTATCCAGTCAGAATCTGAGGGTAGAATCCAGATAGGTGGGAGTCCAGCCATGTCTCTGCCCATTTAAGACCCCCACAAATAATAAGGCTATATCCATAAAATGAAATGCATTAAGTGTTTTACAGTGTTATCTGTTTTAATCCATCAAACTTGTTTTAATTACTGAGGATCCAGTGAGAAATATAGGGAAAACTGAATGTGCCCAGTGTATTCCACTAATTAAACTTTCTGTGGCTACAGAATTAAATGCTTTATAAGACATAGCGTTGCTTGTATGCATATAAGAATCTAGTCAGATATTTGAGGGGTTATAATCCATTTATAATACAAACCTTTATTAACCTTTTAACACATAAACTATCAGTACTGGCTTAAGTTTACAAGAACAAGTGTCGCATGTTGATAAGAATTTAATGGCCGACATTCATCTCGTTCTCCTTTGTGGAAAACAAGGGGAAGCAGATGGGCTCATACTGTGTTTAAGTAGACTTTAAAGTAATCTTTCTGATAGAATGGAGAATAACCTGAAGGGTAAACAGGATGTTAGAGCAATCTATCATTTTCACAGAGCATTGTAAAATACATAAAAGACATACTAAATCTATCTTTTTATAGATAGGAGACATTCTTTTTTCCTCGCTACCACTACTATATATATATATATACATAGGGTATTGAACAGACTAAGGAACAAAGCTATCATGAAATTATATGAATTGCTTCAGATCCTTTTTATTCCTCATACACAATGATCATTAAACACAAAGAAATGCCTGTGTTTGCAAAAAAAAAAAAAAGACAATATGGTCAACATGATTCAAATTTATTGGTGACATTTACCTTTAAGGCCTAAAAGTACTTCCACAATTCCACAAAATATGATGTTTCAATGTTTATTATTCATTTACAAATGACATTAAACAATCATTTAATGAAAATAGCAACTAAAAAAAAGTTAAAGATCTGTGTGTGCTGGGATTCTATGACCAACATCTTTCGTTACTTTAAATCGTTCACATATTGAATGTTTCAAACACATTGACAGGAGAAATACTATTACTTTGTATTAAGTTCTGCTACATAGCACAACACATTCTGTGAAGTTTACATGTAAGGCAGGAATATAAACAATGTTTAGCTGTTGGGGAAGGTGTAGAAAACAATAATAAACTACTTCTTCCTCCCTCCTCTCTCCTTAAGAGCAAGATGAATGACAGATCCATTGTTCATGTTGTAATAGGCCAGAGAGTTGGAGTCTTTGATGAAAATACCCTGAAGAAATCAAACCCAATGAGATATAAGATTTCAAACAAGTACTTCTATACTGAATAATCTTAAAACTAACAGAAATAATTTACCTCGTACTGCAGTTTCTGTTTTCCCGCAGGCATACCAGTGGCTTCATGAATTTTAACCTTAATGACAGACACCTGTGAAAATAATAGCATTTGATTAACAGAGTCACAGAATTATTAACACAGTGACACAGAATGTAATCTAATTGAAACAGTTATACAGAGAGTGTGTGAATGGGTGCAATCACCTGGTCTGTGAGAGGCAGGTTAAAGTTGAGCACTTGGCCACTCAGCTTCCATTCGGTCTTGTCTTGCATATTGGGCACCTGCACCTTAACTGCAACAGGTCCCTAAAAGGGAGCAAAATCAAGTATTAAGTACTAATAATTGACTATAATTTACATAGAAAAACAGTAATGTAACTGTTAAATTATTCAATGCTTCTTCTAGGTGCATGTTGAAGTTTATCACAGCAGCATTTACCTTGTTCCTGCGCAAGAACTCTTCTTCTGGAATCAGGTTGTCCTCTGACTTCATCTTCTTGCTGGAAGGTTCATCCTCGTGAGGGGGTGGAGGGTGAGCAGGTGGGAGGGGGGCAGCAACAGTACTTGGAGGTTGAGGTACCGGTGGAGCAGGCACAAACGCTATATCATGCAAAAAGGGGGCATTACAAACCATTCAGTAACTTCACAAACTTGTAGCTAACACAATGGAAAAATTCTGTTATTTATGACTCACTAGCAGGGACCACCATGGGTGGAGGTCTGGGGGCCATAATATGTGACGCGGAGGGTGGCATGGGCACCACATTGATGCGGGGGGCGTGCAGCATGGGTGGCATTGGGGCCAGAACTTGTCCAGGGGCCAGACGTACCACTGAGGTCATTGGGGGTCGGGGTATGACTGGAACAGCAGGGAGCAAGGTGGTCCGCACTGGGGGTGGCATCTGAAAAAGACATTAATCCAGAATAAAAATTATGAAAATATATATTAAGGCACATTTGTTTTATGTTTGACACATTTAAATTAATCTTCGTAAACTCTTGCTAAAACAGAATGTGACTGACAGCAGGTGTAGGTCTTGGAATGGTGCTGACTGGTGGGCTGGGTCTGGGCAGGCTGGGGGCTGTCAAGGGCAGAGGTGGCTGAGGCAGCTCATTGGGCTTGCTAGGGCCAATCTTCTCCTTGGTGTCGTCCTCCTGCACCAGACCTTTGGCTTTGTGGATTGCTTCAATCTGCTCCTGAAGGGTAATGTTAGCCTGAGCTGCCTGCTGGGTACGAGCCATACTGCCAGAGTGACCATCCCATGTGACCTGAAAGACAAAAGTAATTTGATACATACTTAGAGAGTAGACCACATGCACCAAATCACTATGTATCTAAAAGCTCCTCATGTGAACCATCAAATCAAATATTTCCCACTCTTTTCTTACCTTCTCCTCTGGTTTCTGTATCTCCTCTTCTCCGATCTTCTTACCGATGGCGGTTTCTTCCACACCGAAGATATCGGTACGTCTCTCGGCCAGCTGTTTCAGGCTGCTCTCGATGTCCAGGCCGGGAGCGTAAACCTCCTCCTCAATCTGCCTCTCGCGGATGCTGCGGTCGCGCTGCTCGAGCCACCGCGGATCCAGCAGGCCGATGCGCATGTGCTCCTGCATCTTACTGGCTGGAATCTTCTCACCCGTAATGGGAGAGATGAGGTACTCATCAGAGGAGACCACAGCAGGTTGAGGCTTAGAGGCTGAATAAAACAAAAGATTGGGTGGACTGAAATGCGTCTTCCAAGATCAATATAAACAATCCAAACCTATTTTCTCAAACATTCATGATGCCAGTTTTCGTGTGTTTATATTAAGACCAGAGTGTGTATCTTACCCTTGGGGTCGTAGTCTCTGCGGATGATAACGTGGTCTGGGGTGGGGGGCAAGGGAGGAGGCAGGGGGTTATCGGGAGGCAGGGGAGCCTTCATACCATCCTCCTCCTCATCAGAGCCCTATTGAAAGAGGAAGAACACATTCTAGTTAATTACAGAGCTTGACAAAACTACTGATCTCATTACTGTAAGCAATCCTGGTTATCTCACCTCATCCATGTCCTGCAATTGTGTGTCCCGGTCCAGCTGAGAGGTGCGTACAGCTTCTCTGGCCTCCCTGTCATCCTCCTCGTCTTCACTTTCCACCTCCATCTCGACCTCCTCGCTCTCTCCGAACTTCTCATAGCGCTCCTGTATCAGGATACGGGCACCCAGCTCCTCGGGTGATGTGGGAGGAGGGAAATTACCTGTAATGTGTGATGTTAAACATCTCTACCATCATGCATTGAAGGTGAAATCAAGGTGAGATGTATTTATAAGGAGCCCAAACCACTACCAAGGTTTCTTGGTATCAGATAAGCATGCTTGCCTTGCTCATTAGGCTGGAAGTCCACAGTCTCCACCACCACAAAATCATGCCAGTCAATTTGAGCATAAGCCACTCTCTCCTTCTCTCGCTCCTCCTCTTCCTTCTTACGCTCTCTTTCCTGGAATTTGGCCCATTCCACACGATACCTCACCTGACAAAAACAAAGAAAGATGTGATTTTAAAAGTGTCATTTTATAATTCCCTTGTGCAGCTAATGCAATACTCTACCAACTGAGAATTGAATATACCATTCAAATGTATTTGCAGTTGAGACTTTAAATATACATGATTCATAATTTTTCTACAGTCAATATAACCTAAAAAATTCTTTTAGCAATTAAATACAATTACAATACAATATAATAGAATTTGTATGATAATGTAAACTAATGTGTAATGTAAAAATATGGCGAATTTAAATGAATCAATTAGTAGTCCACAGACTGAATATAAATGTGCAACACCATGTATCAATGTGTATAGATGTCTTTTAGGCCAAAATAACAGGAAAGCATAGAAAAGTCTTGAGCTGAATTTTGGCAATGATTTGCCTAATTGCAGTTGTAGTCTGTACAGCAAATTCATTTCTGCTCTCTATTGCACTTTAATTTCCCATTGTTTTAACAAACCAACATCTGCTTCAACATAATCCACCATCCATTTACAATATGAAAGTCTGAACATGTCTTATGTGTGAACTAAAACGCTTATTATAACCACCTGGTCCAAGACGTCACGGGTGTTCTCTGCTTCTTTCTTCAGTTTCAGCAGAAGACCTTTCGGAGGAATTAAAACCTGCAGGCCAACCAAAGAGTTACGTACACAATAACTACATTTATGTCCATAAAACTCTTCTTAATTCAGCAAGGTCACACATTGTTCAAGTCTATCTTCAGTATTGCTGCTGTACCTTTGTGTACTGCTCCACCAGTTTGGTAAAGTAGTTGAACAAGCTGTGCTGAGGTCGCAGGAAGTCAAACTGGTAGTTTCTCTGCTCCTTTTGCATTAGCTGGGTGAGAAACTGACGGCCATTCCGGGCGACAAACTGAGCGGTCAGCTTTACCACATCCAGATCAAAGGCGGAGATGGAGGGAGGGTCGGCGATGAACTCAAACTCGGGTGGAGGCTCCTTGGGCACCACAGTCTCATGGATCACCTGTGCTTGAACCTAAAAACACAAACCCACAAATGCAAAACTTTATTATGAAGGTCTTAATAACAGATCCAGCTCTGAAAGTCTCTGAAAATATCAGTTTTGTTATTTTAATCACTAATGGCAAACAATATGACAGACAGAGAAGACATTATGTTGCATTGAAGGTCAATGGCAGCTTCCTGACCTTCTGGGGAAGCTGCTGTGATGCTTGTTGCTGCTGTTGCATGACTTTAGGAACAGCCGCAGATGGTTCCTGAGCTTTACCCTCCTTGAACTCATTGACCTTGTGGCGGTAGTAAGCATGATAAGGGTCATTGGGGTTGAGGAAGTTGAATTTTGGGTTGTTGATCTCATTCTGTCTAATCCTGGCTTCAAACTCTGGTCCATTCCTTAAAAGGAAAACATTGCCTTTTAATTTGTGTAACAGGAGAACAACACTAAAACTTTGCATTACGTAAAATGTGTAATAAGATGTCAAACCTGGCCACAAAGCTAGCAGTCTTGTCAACAATGTTTCGGACTTCTGGAGGTGGGTAAATAATTCCCACGATGGGCTTTGTGGCTGGAGTCTCTTCCTTCTGCTCATCAGGCTGTTGATAAAACATTATACAGTGATTATTTTATTTGGCACATCACTCACAAATTACTGACACACCTGAGACATTGTTCAGCGCATATTCAGTTGCGTGGCTCGTTGATCTTTCTTACATTCTTTTTAATGTAAATTACAGGCATACAGCTAAATCGCAAATACAAGCAAAAAAACTAAGAATAAAAATATGTTCCTTAATTACAATGAAGGTTCTACATCGACAGAAAGTTGCAATACTAAACGTTAAGTCAATGTTTATGTAAAAAAAGCTGTTAGTGGCTAGGTATACATGATGAATCCGTTTGGTATTATCTATTAAAGAGCCTTATGTTGATTTAGTTCGCCTCGTACCTTGTTATTTGCCTCCGGCTGGACGATCTGCACAGGCCCAGGCGCCATAACTGCGACAATACAAGCGCTTCTCTGTTTCACACGCACTAATAACAATAAACACTTACTGTTAGTTTTAAAGTGTGGAATGAAAGTAGAAATAGTAAAATTCGGAGAGCTGAATAAAAATAAGATTTCACGTTTACCAACCTCTTTGGTGCGCCAACCGCCACAAACAACCAGACAGTGTATGAAACCACTTCCGGTATCGAGGTAACGGGGATTGTGGGAAATGATGTTCAAGTGAATGATTCCGCTCACAAGTAACTATGGAAATGATGTGTAATCATAATAATGATGATGTTTAATGTTATTAATACAAGTCAACAGCGTTGAAGCTTAATTTCCCCTAATCATTATGATTTTTTATGTGTTTGCCCAATATTAATGGTATATTAATTTAAAAGTTAATCTGAGCTGTTGATTGGGAAACTGAGAGCTGTATCGCCTGGTCGGAATGGAGCCT
>JAZGTK010011458.1:0-15597 GCA_036877625.1 Ambastaia sidthimunki | reverse complement strand
ATGCTTTTCGTAAGTGACTTCTTTGTCATTCCAGCCGTTTGACTCATTTTTTGCCACAATTTACTTAGAAAATTATGACAGACTCAGTAATTGGATGTAGAATCTGAGCTCTAATCGTATTTACAGTTAAAAAGTCAGGGTGGTATTACTGACACATCACTTAACATGTCACATGAACAGACAGCAAGAGTAAAAAACACACAATGTCCTTTTTAATCTCTTTATAGATGCATGTAAATACAAATGCTTTAAATAAAGAAATTACTAAACTGTAAGTCTTCACAATTTGTTTGAATTACTTCTACAGAAATAGTCACAGTCATTGGCTCATGGCAATAACCCCACAACGGCCTTATATACAATTATTTGAGATTTAAAATGTGATTAAAAAGTCTTTGCATAAGTTTAAGTATTTATATTCACGTACAAATAAGAATCCTGTACTGAAACACAGAGGACAGAAACTAAAATGACAAGGTCAGTGTTTTGGCTGAAACTGAGTCGACTGCATTGCTCACCAAAACACAACAAGCAGGATTTTTTCAACATTTTAAAACTCCACCAGAGACATACGTGTCATGTGATGTAAAAAAAGATGACCAGCAAAATGACCGACTGTCACGCTGGAAAGATGATACAGAGAAAACTGAAGGAAAATCCAAAAAATCTCCACAACAAAATGCCACATGAACAAACCAAGCTAGTTTACAAAAGCTGACTGACTACATAGATAGATAGATAGATAGATAGATAGATAGATAGATAGATAGATAGATAGATAGATAGATAGATAGATAGATAGATAGATAGATAGACTTCTTTAAAAAGATTAATAAATAGGACTTTACTGCATGTTATCATATACAGACAATCTCTGTTTACTATTATACAATTCCAGCTTAACTGTGTTTCTAACGTTTAAACTCAGTAAACCAGACCGACCACTTAATAAAAACGAGCTTTCTGAATTAACCAGGATTTAACTAGTCTCTAGTTTGAGATAAACATGTCACTCACCACTTCAAAAACTTTAATGGCACATCTTATTATGCTGAGATTCTCCGTCGGCACAATGAAGCATGTTTTGTGTTTGCGCTCCTGAACTGTGGTTGTGTTGTACACGGGGTCTGATGTGGCCATGCTGTGTTTTTACACAAACCTATAAAACAATCGCATTAATTCAGCAGTGCAAGCAAAACAACACATGCATATTTACACGTTTCAAGTGAAATGCACGTCCATGCATAAGAAACAGAAAACAGGCGTCTGTACAGCCACGTTGAGAAAACGAAACTAAAGACAAAGACTCAAAATCGATACGCAAACACAGATCAATATAAAATGCAGCGCATTGTGTGTGTTGATAATAACAGTGATATGTTTTTAAAGATTAAATACCCGTTTGCTGTATGAGACGGATGGTTGTGTTGACGCGCTCTTTGTGTGCGAGGATCTGTGTAACTTCCGCACTGCACTGACTTTATTTGACGAGCACCAACTTCCTGCTCACAGCATGAAACTTTAATGAATGAAAGCGTTTGACAAACGCTTCTGACATGATGTTGCAATGAATTTCCAGACGCAAAAACACACTGAAAGTATTGCAAATAAATGCAATTCATGGTTTAGGATAAAGCATGCATTTGATCAGCATGCACTGAGACTTTCCATGCAGGGTTGTAAAGTTGTGACATGTTTAACGGGAACTCTGAATCAAACCTGTGAGAAAGGGAAGTGTGATTCTTACTTACTAAATGACTTACACACTGCATACCACACACACATTAGGTTTTTTATGCTTTATGGGAAGTTACCATAGACATAATGACTTTTATACTGTACAAACTGTATAGTTTATCCCCTAACCCTCACTCTACCCCTGAACCTAACCATCACATAAACCTATATGCATTTGTACATTTTGCACAAAAAAACATCATTTAGTATGTTTAATAATTAATTTACCTTGTGGGGACCGCTGGCTGCTCCTCATAGTGTGTGTGTGTAACAACAAACACACACACAGGTTTTCATGTTTATTGTTTAATGGGGACATTCCATAGACGTAGTTTTTTTAATTCTGTAAAACTGTATATTCTGTCCCCTACGTCCAAACCTAACCAACAAAACTTTCTGCGATTTTAGATGTTCAAAAAAGATAATTCTGTATGATTTAAGCTTTTTTTCTCATTGGGAACTAAAATAGTCTAAATTTACTGGTATTACTATGCTTGGGGGGGCTTTGGTTCCCATAACACAGTGAATACCAGGACCACACACACACACAAACAAAATCCACAACATAGTATTTAGGGCAACAGTTGCACGCATCATACAAAATAGTCACTCATTACTTCGTTTTAATTAATCATGATTTAATCTCTTAATTTCAGAGATTAAGAGAGTGTTTTTTCAGACCTGATTGACTTTAAGTAAAGGATGGTGATCGGTTAGGTGCAGTTGGGTTTGCTATAAAACCCATTTTAAACATCTGCTTGGAGATGGAAAACCCTGTGTGAGACCACCAGAGGTCTCCACCTCCTTAATTCTGAACAACCACACAACAGTTTTAACTGCATGCGAAAAACAAAAAAAACAGCAACAAAAGTTATTTCAGTTTAATTAATGACATTTTGTTTATTAAATTGTTTTTAAATTTGTATTTACAGCACTCACCTGTCTTGCGAAGTCTTGCCAGTTTCATTTGCAATTGTGCTCTTACTCTGTTAAAACTTTTACATTGTGTTTTTTTACTTTCTTTGTACATATTTATTACATTTTAATTGTCTCTTGACTTGTTTTAGGGTTACTGTGTTTTTTAAATACACTACCTTCACTTTCAATGGGGATTAAAACTTGTTCAGCGTTTAATAACTCAAGCAAGTTTGCAAGGCTGAAGTTTTATTAACTGAAGCGATTCCAGTCGTGTCGCGGTGTATGTTGCCCTCTTGTGGCCCATTTTCCTTGTTTCGTTGCTTTTAGGTTGTTTCAACACTGACTTGAGCCTCAAGCCGCTGTCATCACAGTTTGTGGCCACTTTTTGGCTTTGCATCCACTTGCATAACTTTTGCACTTCTGTTATTTTTACGCACTATACTCAATAATCTCAAAACAATACAAACCAGTTCATTCTGTTTTATAAACTGAATTTCAATCCGCACAGCCAGTTTTACTTTTAGTTGCTGTTTGAGAGCTTAAATCTGCTACACACCCAAAACATTTAAAGTGCCCTTAATGAGCGTTTAGCCAATGCTAGAGTCTCACACTGGCTTTGCGGTACAATAGACAAAGGCTGGAGGAGTTCAACATGACTCATGCTTCTTAACTAGCTGAAATACTGTTCCAATTATAAACACCATCTTACTCTGTCCACAACTCCTTATTTGGCATCAATCTTTATTAAGAAATGTATCTTTCTGTAGTTTTTTCTCTTATACACAATTGCAGAGTTATGACTAAGAGACAAGCTAGCTTATGTAAGTCACATATTGAATGTGCATTTTCTTATTTTTAGTTTTTTTCCCTAAGGCATTTCCGTTGGAAACAGTTTTTTCCTGTAGCACTGCCTAGCAACACTCACTTACTGTAAACACAGAGGGTGAAGTTTTGAGCTACAATCTAAAAGTGCATGTGGTGTATCTTTAAATGTAACAGCCTAATGTTGCCTAACACAACCGTAATACAGTCATTCTTTACTGTTTATGTATTAACGTTTGATCTATGTTGGACATTCGTCAAGGACAGAAGACAGTTGTAGTTTTTGTCGGGGTTTGTGCGTTTTAAACTGGAGAAACAAACAGCAAAGAGACTTTTAAGAGCAAGAGACGTTTTTAAAAGCACAGTGTACAAAACAAAGTGACTTGTAGTCAGAAAGCCAAAACTACAAACTTTACAGCACTGTTGCATATTATCATATATAGATACTGTAAAAAGCAAAAACCCTTCAACTCTTATAATAATACTGTGAGTCACCTTTCAATTGCACACTTTAGCCAATCTATACGGTGACTGCAGGCACTATATCCAAACTTCAGCACATCATATCAAATAAATAATGTAAACATTCAGTGGATAAATGGCCCCTTTTGGCTTTAAACATTAAGAATAAATGAACTACATTCTTACAGTCTTACAGCTGCTAAATTTAAAGTTTGATCTCAGCCACTGAGCAGGAGAAGAAAACAGAAGATTAGCTTCACAGAGACCCTGAAGTTCTGATGAAGAAATCTGCTCTTGAGGGATACAGCATCTCATTACAAGCACCATTTTTGATCTACAACAAACTGAGATTTTTTTCTCACTGCTTCCAGCTTGTAAGAGTTTCATCCATCGTGTTACACCGCAGCACCTTTAGAAAAGCATCTTCAATTACATTTTGTTCAATGAAACATTTTGTTTTTCTTATTGAACTAGCAAATTTATTTCTTCCCACTATATGATTTATATTTTACAAACCGTATGATACTAGATCAGACTCACCGGTTGGCTGAGAGCCACATGTAACCTTATAAGATGTCCATATGCTGATCGCAATAAGAAAAGTAGCTATAAACCCAAACACCTGTAAAATGACAGCGACATTAGCATCTGCACCACATCAACAATATATTACAAATATCAGTTTCACTGCCAATCATAAAATGTCTTGTTTTAATGCTTTAAACAACCTTTATAAGCACCACCTCAATAAATTGTGTAGTGAAACATGACAGACACACCTTTCCTGTTTCCACATCAACACACAGGAAGTCTTTGTGTTTTCTGCCAATCAACATGTACTGAACATGTACTGCAAACACAAAAGAGCAACTCACAGATCCAGCGACTAAAGCTGAGATCCCATGACTCTTCACGGCTGCCACGATAGAGGCGATGAAGACCAGGATCCCCCCCACAGCATAATGTAGAAACTCCTGAAAGAGTTAGAAGAGGTCAAGAAAAACTTCAGAAGATCTGCAGTGTGATTCTGCAGCTGCAGTGTGTTTTCGAGCGAGCACACAAGCATATGAAATGGAAAGAAAATGTCAGTCCTCATGCAAACTTGCTGACGTACTGTCAACGTCCAGTTGATGCAAGCGATTTTGCTCTGAAGCCTCAGCAGATACATCAGGAAGAAGACGAGGAACACAATGAGGAACCATGCAGTGACCACCTCAAAGTACCGAAAGGCAGAGTAATCGGTCCATCGTTTTTCACAGTGAACACACAGGAAAGCAATCAGGAGGGTCACCTGCTCAAAGAGACAAACAGCTCAAAAACATCCACTGTATTTTCTTCCTGTTCTCTACAGAAAAATACAAACGTGATCAAAGAAATGACAGCTATGCACAACTCATAACAAACTCTTATCATATTTACAGTGTATCAGCCTGAGAAGTCTGAGAAGAGGCCTTAAGTATATTATAATATATATTAATAGTAATAGACTTGTGGGTTTTCGCCCAGGCAACACATCCTTTAGTGTGAATCTCCATCATCACTGAAACCATTTTGGCATCCGGCTGTTCTCGAGCATGTGGGGTGTGAGATTTACAAATGATCATGTCGACCAGCCCCCAACTCCCACCCTAAATCACACCCTAAAAACACAACTGCAACTTTAGTACTAAATTAAACTGTTTAGTTACAACTTAAACTAAAATAATATATCAGATGTTAATACCACTTTGAACTGTTACTGTATAAAAACATGGCGTTACCATGATGCATTTTCAGCATTTATATTTTTCTAACATCTGGCCACGTTTTGCAAATTATGACCTTAATAAAAAATAAAAGTAACTGTTTTTCAATGGCAATAAATGCATGAATATTTGCACCATTATTTTGTGTTGACAGTGTAATAAAGGAAATAGAAAGTTCCCGTTATTCCATGAACGATTCCTGCGTCGTAAAACAGCTTTTGTATCTGTATAAACAATCTGTCCTAATTCAACATCCCGTGCATTCATTTACTCATACAGTGTGAGATATAATGAAAGTTTAACTTTTTCTTACCACTTGTCCGATCTTCAGTAATCCGTGAAACGAGCGCGCATAACCGATGCTGCAAAATCCTCCATCCGACGTCGAGGCTGTTGTTGTAGTTGTTGTAGTAACAATAGTGTGAGACATTGTGATGTGTTTATAAGTCTAACGTGAGGATGAGAGGCTGAACTTTACAATATATTATTTTAAAGGATGTATAAATGTGAACTACAGCTGGGTGTGACCATTAGCAAACGCGAATAGCGGTTTTCTCAACGCAGTTTTACGTTTGACCACAAGGGGGCGCCTCACAAAACTGTATGTATGTGCATTAAAGTCTCTCTGGACGTTTTGTTGTCGAACTGGAGACATTTTTAACTTCACACTTATTATTTTAATATTTCCATTGCAAACATTGGTACCTTACACAAAAAAAAAACAGAAATGTGTTTACTAAATAATGAAAACAAATCGGTTGAGAATCCTGAAACGACTGTGATTGGTCTATTCTCAACAGCGCTGAGAAAAATAACAGTGACCATGTGACAATATCTTCCATATATTATACCAGCAGCGGTTTAGTTAATAATATACCTTATAGAAAAATACAATTAAAATAATAACTGCTGTTAAATTAAAAATACATTGGTAATCTTATTACCTTATCAATTACACTATTTATTTTAGCCATTATAACATTTATTTTTTTATGCATTTTCCACCATAACGAGTTGTCAAAGATGGTGACTAACTACATTTACACCTGTATAACATGTACTGGGTTTTTATTAACACATCAATAATTAGTAAGACTGAGTGTATTAAGTAAAAGCCAGAGAACTAGTGCTGTTAGTTAAAGACATGTGATCCTTCTTTCAACATAAGTTCTGTTTTCTTTTGGTGTTGGTTAATTGGTTGGTGTCAAAATAAACTGGTTCATCCAAACCTGTGAAATGAAACACAAAGATTTAGGCATTTTACATTTAGGCATTTAGCCTCAACAAAATTATATTATATGATATGATACAAACTAGTCCTCACCTGTGACCGGTATCTCAGGTACCCCACGTCTTGTACCGTCACCTTTCAATTAAAATTAATAGACATTTTTAAATACTTTACCACTTAAAATTTTAATAATTATAGTAACATAATTTAAAAAATTAAATAGCATTACAAATTCTACAATTAAAGGCAGGGTGGGCAATTTCTGAGAGAAAACTTGCTTTGAAAGCGTAATATCCCACCCACCGTTCAGAGCGCTCTCCAAAGCCACGCCTCCTTCAATAGTTGACAGATGTATGCAAATATATAGTCTGACAGGCAAGTAAGACACAGTTCAGACCGAATGCAATGATTGGATGAACATTTTATGGTCCTGCGCCTTTAATAGGTGATATACATTTACACCACTTTACTTAGAAAGTGTTTTCAGGATGTGAAAAGACTTTCAACCAAGCAAAACAAAACATATTTCTGGAAAAGATCACCTGCCTTTATTTATTAAACATTATACGATAACAAAATGTTGCTATGCAACATAATTAAAGTTTTGTAATTCATTATACTCACCAATACGGTAACAGTTGACATTGGTATAGATTGGTGCCTCATTTGCTTGATCAATATAGATTTTGTTCCGAAAATTAACATTCCTGAAAAATGTAAATTAGAGGAAAACATATTTCTATAACATGTGGAAAACATTTACTGCAAATTTCAGTGTGCAATGAAACTTATTAACGTTTAGTCTTACTGTGGAATGATTCTCCGAACATCACTTTTTCCTTTAAAAAATATATATATACAAATCAGACCACAGTTTGCACAAAAAGTTTTAAAATGTTTCTTCAAAATTGAAAGACAGGTACCTACTTCTTCTTATCACGACTCCACCAACAACAACCAGCACAAAAAACAACAAACAGCCCACGGCACTGATCCACAACAGAAGACCAGAATCATTTTGGAGGTTTGGTGGAAATGTTCTCTCAGTCTGACCCAGTGAGTTCACCGCCCGACAGGTGTACACACCCTGCCCAGAGAATGGGGTCCAGCTGATGACTGTGTAGTTGCTGTGGTCCGTTATGGATACTGGAACACTTCCCAGCGACCCATTTGAGGAGGTCCATTTCACTGCTGGTACTGGATTCCCCTGTGCAATGCATTTCAGCATCGCACCCTGTGCTGTTGCTTCTGAATCCAGGGCTAGACTGAGAATCTGTGCTGGAGCTACAGTGGACATCACAAAAATGGATCATCTTACTCAAACAACTGATGTATTTGTGCGTGTATCTTACACATGCTGGGTGAATCTCAGCCTCCCCTCTCACCTGTGATATTAAGCTGTATGTTAACACTATTATAACTATTATAATCCAGTTCCACCCTGCAGACATACTGCTTGGTATCAGTGAACTGGGTGCTAATGATGCCCAAAGAAATGTCTCCTTTTCTAGGGTTACCATGGAGCCAGAATCGCTTCGGCGATCTTGGATCAGAGCAGTTACGCTCCGGCCCATTCGTCTGGTTCCGCAGACTGCAGTGAAAAATAGGGTGATGTGTAAACCGGTACGCCCACTTCACAGTAATGCTGCTGGTATAGGTCTCTTGTTTCGGGTGTGTGAAGACACAGGGCAGAATCACATTTTGACCCATGGAGCCGTTGACCTGATGCAGCACATTCACAGCCCATGATGGACATGTTATACCTGCAGATGAAAACATAACATTTGCATAGAATTTACAATCGTAAACTTCAATCTTGGATTTGAATTTTTATATTTTAAAAGTTCCATTTTGTTTAAATTGTCTCATTTTTTATCGTTAAGTGTAAAAATTACCTCTGAGGCTACACAGGAAAGCAAGCAGGCCCAACGGAGAACCTTGCATCTTCAGACAGAACATTCTGGAACAACACAGACAGGCACCTTACAGTGAATATACACTGACTAATTTAGAGAGAGAGAAATTACTCAGAACAGGAACTGTAATGCTTCTGTGACTTTAAAATGCAGTTTTGTGAACTGGTGAGTTCAGGTAGCTTCCTGTTCTGTTCTGAAATGTAACTTTCTTTAAGTTTCCCAAAAATAGACAGTAATTAATTCAATCAGCACTTTATTAATACAGAATTAGTAAACTCCTGGTTGGTTGGTCGGTCGGTGGATGGACTGACACACAGACAGACATATGATTGGTTAATGATGGATGGATGAGAAAAATTTAAATAAGCACAAAGACAATGTACAAATCAAAACTTAATCAAATGGCTCCTGTTGCTTTTGAACTTTCTGACCTTAGTGAACATTGTCATCTTCTTTGAACTTCTTTTCCTAGCTACAGCTAGAGATGATGATGGGTGGTCCATGAAAGCATCACATGGAGGTCTCATTCTCTCACCTGCACCACACTCACTCACTCACTCACTCTCTCTCCTCACGCTGCTGCTTGCCCTGCTGCGTGGGCGATCAAGAGGAGTGTTAGACCCATTTTTGGCTGTATGGTTCCATAAAGAACCTTTGACATCCTTAGAACTTTTCACACCCTTTTACCTTTCATCATGTTTCACAAAAGGTTCTTTAAAGTGGACAAGGTTATAGATAATAAAATGGTAAGAGAGAAATGATTCTTTGGGGACCAAATATGGTTTATTTACGCTGTGAAAAAACGTTTAAGAAGCGTTATTTTTAAGAGTGTATTTGGCCTTTAAAGATTCAGTCTTTTCCCACAAGTGTTCTTAAAGAGACATGTACTAAAAATAAAAGTTCCTCTTTTGAGGTAAAGAACTATAATGGTTGGAGGCCGTATGACTGTAACTTCTGTTTTTTATCTAGACTGTATAATTTAGTGGACAAAATGATTTAATGAAACAGCTTCCCCATTATTTACTCATGTTGTTGCAAACACATAACTTCCTTTATTAATTGGAATACAAATTGACACATTTTTTTGAAGAAATTGGATCCCTCTTCATGATGCCATGAATGAGCTACTTTTGACAGTGTGATTTAATGCAATTACAATAAATGAGAACTGAGATTTCCAAGCTTTAAAAAGAATGTAAAAGCCTTTAAAAAAATGGCCGGTACAACTTCTGTCATAGCTCATGTCAGTTTAGAATAACAATGAGTAAATAATACAGAGTTTGCATCTTGGGGGGAATTACGACTATAAAACATTCAGTCCCTAAATAATAAAATCTTTAACCATCTTTAACGTGTTCTGATTATCTGTTTTTTATAGCCTATCAAACAAGCATTTTGCAAGCTGAATAAAAAACAGTATATTTGAAAAATATCCAAATTAAATATCTCCACATTACAACATTTTTATCCCATAAAGTAATTTTTCAGTGTCATAATTTTAAATGACAGAAGTAAACATTTTTCATTAACATGAGACAGAACTACATCACAGTTTAATTAGCATCCTTTAATAATAATCTCTTTAAAATACATTGCATTTCTTATTTTAAAAATACAATTATTATAATAACAGTTATTTGGTCAATAATCTTAATAATGTTTTAGTTTAAAAATGTTTATTCTTTACAGTAGATTTCAAGATCATTTACATTACCCACATAACAATTCTGAATCTAATCCAATATAGTGTCAAAATATGTAAGGAAAAATTAATATTAAGAATTAACAATAAATCTGTTTTCTCTGTTGCCCACTGAACACATCATTTGTTAATAAATCAGTTAGTGGCAGTAGATAAATTGTGACATTGAAATGTTTCCTTAATAGTCATGAAATGATTCTCAACAGTTAAACGAAATAATATTGACAAAGAGCAACAGAGAGGAATTTTTTTTAGCTATAACGTTAAAGCTGCAATCCGTAACTTTTTGCCTCTCTACCGCCATCTCTGCTTGAAACATAAAATTGCAGGTTACTTGCTGAGTTATCAAGTAAGTTTAAATTCTAAACAACTGCTGTAAGAACAAGTTACAAACGCTGCACCATCTACACGTGATAGATCTTCATTTTTACAGACAGATTTCCCATGAAATTGACAAGGTTAAGGTGACAGTGTTGAACACTTATCTGTTATGTACTTGCCCAATAACTGATTTTTGTTTATTTTTAACTCATTTTTAACAAAGTTATGGATTGCAGCTTTAATTGAACATATATTGGTTATATATTATACATGATTACAATATTAGAGCTCGTGGCTATAAACCATTGTTACTTGATTGCTTTAAGCAGCTATTGTTTTTTTAAGGTTAAGTAACATTGTAGAGATAAATGGGTTTTTTATAGCAGACAGGTTTCTTTTTCGAGCAACAGCGCGCACTGTTCCACGTGAAGTTCTTAGCAGGATCCATAGACACTGAAGCACACAAACCTCTCTCAGGAAGGTCTGGCTGTCCATCACCCCAGTAAGCGACGTTCACACTGGGAGAAGCTGAGTCCTCATTTTTCCAGTACCACTCTCTGGTGACAAGATCACGGCGCAGACTGATCCAGCCTTCGATGGGTTCTGGGAGCGATATGTTCACGGCCATCCTGTCCTGGTTCTGTTTCCGGAGGATTCTGGCGAAGTGATCCGAATTCTGCATACAGTACTGCCGGGCCATTGGCCAGCTCAGTTCATCATTACCAACATGAAAGATCCCAGGAGTTGCCATACAGCCATTAGGATCTAAACACACACACACATTTGGAGTTAAGATGCTCAATGTAAATACGTGTATCATACGATCAAAATTCAGCCATACAGTTACTTACAAAACACACAAACTTCATGCATACGTTACCTGGTTCATCGCTTACAATAATAGCCGGGCTTGCATAGAACATTTTAGACTCCAGCCTCTCTATCATGTACACGGCAATCTTTGAATCAGGATGCCAAAAGATGGACCGCATTTGTCCCGACACAAAAGTCCAGGAGAACTGCGAGCCGTTCACAATTTTCCATTTAGCTGTAGGAGGCAAATGTCCATCATCCATCCTGACAGAACCGGTGCTGTCTGTCTCAGCGATCACTAAGGCTCCACTGCGAAAGCTAAAAAAATGCACCAGGTAGCAGCCAGAAAACATGCTTTCTGGAATGAGATCTAAAATGAGACCAGGGCTAATCAACATAAGCGACACCTGCTGGGAGCTGCTGATTATTGGCGCTGTGTTATTGAAATCTAGAAGTAAGGGCAGGATGTCGGAAGAATCTGTGACCTCAACACCATTAACAGACTCGACGGTGCCGTTAGCGACTTTTACACTTTGATTGGTCGTCAGAAATAGTTGCGTGATGTCAGCGGAGAAATTGAAAGGTATGGGGAACCTGTCGGGCCTGTGGTTCTGTTTTGCAGGTCGGAGCACGTTCATCACCGGGTTGCATGAGCAGTTTATGGTCTCAAAGCACGGATGGGTCAACATCACGGCTATTTTATCCGTCCCTTTGATTTCCGTAACCGTGCCATTGCTCTGTAGCTGGAAAAGGAGGTGGGGATAGAGAGTTTGTGTGTATTGGCTGCTCTGACCTTTCTCATCCACTTGTTTGATGGTGATCATATTGGTGGTGTTCATGGCATTGATAACCAGCAGCCTAAACGAATTAAATCTCAGCTCTGAGTACAATGAGAGGTTGAAGGACGTCAGTAACTCTGTGTAGTTCAGAGGAGGTATGTGATACACCGTCCCAAGGTTTTGTACAGGCTGGACAACATGAGACAGAACTCTTCCCGGATACCAGATGACAGCCAGCACTGTGATTTCTTTGGTACTGCTGATTAGAACCGACTTATTTGAGGATGTAAAGCCATGTTCTTCAACCTCCTTTGTGAAGTTCCAGGTCCTGGTTTCCCCAGAATTGCTGAAACTCATAGTGGTGCTTGTGCTATTATCCACTCCACCCATAAAGTCGATCTGGACATCAGTCTGTGGATGGAGGCTAGTGATTCTGAGAAAGTTTTGGTTCTTTTGATAATAATAGGCAACAATCTCAGGAAATGCAGTGATGAAACGTGTCCCACAGTTGTCCACTGAAAGCCCTGTTAATCATAAACAGCCAATTAAACAATGTGCGTCAATCTCATTCAATCTGTCAAAGACAGATATCAAGATTTACAGTAAACCACGTAATTCTGTTTCTTCACAGGGCTTGTTTTACTTTTTTGATACTTTGCCAGCTGACAACTTTAGGCTGTAAGAACATTTGCCTAACATTTCCATTAAACAACAAAAACGTTAAAAATGTTACTTTGAAAGTTGTAAGAATTGTTTAGACTTTGTATTAATTAAATTTAGTATTCCTTGAGTATAAGAACATTATTTGAACTTCAATTCTGCAACATTTTTTAAACATTTCAATAACCCCTAAGAGTGACGTTACTATATGTAATGTTACTGCAATGTTTAAAAACATTAGCCAACGTTCTGAGAACATTCCCTTATTTGAGTGAAAGACAAAATATTTATTTTTGGGTGAACTTTTCCAGCAGCTTCTTGTACTTTAAGACAATAGAAACAAACATAAGCATGACATACAGAAGGAATTTTACAGTTTGCATTACTTGCCTTGACTAAACATGGAAATGGTCAACAGAACAGCCAACATGACTGCTGACTTCCCAAACAGCCGATCCGAAAAGCTGCTTTCAGCTGGTGATTCCCTGTGAGTCCTGGAAAAACAACAAAATTATCACATGGATTACAGATGATTTTTTTATCTACTGTACAATATTTACAAAGAATTTAAAGATGGATGTATAATTATCTGTATATATTTATGTGTATAAATATTTTTTATTAATATTAATTTACAGACTTATAAAACATACAAAGGAGTACAAAGGTACTATTCCTCCATATCATTTGTAATGGGAACATTCAGAAATATTTAAACTTATAAGCAGAGCTGAGAGAATTTGTTAAAACTCAAATATAATCTACCTACCTCAGATCTGGACCAAAGATGATCTTCTGTCTGGACAGAATCAGCTGTGTGTCCTCTGGTCATTCAAAAAGAGAATATTTGACATTCAAAAACTGATTTTTCCTCTTCCCAAGTGGATTTGCATAAGATGCAGGAGAGATCCGTGTTTTAAGAAGCTGCTCACATCACCGAGGTTTTGGGTTTCATTCCCAGAGAACTTGCATCACAGCTGAAGAAATGTTTTTCTTTAAATGCACAATAAAGTCACTTTGAATAAAATTGCAAATGCTTGAATGGAAATGTAACAAATTCACTAGAACCATCAGAAGAATCTTAAACACTTTATTTAAAAAATACTCAAAAATGCATCAAAATAGCTCAGATATCTGCCACGGAATGGTCCAGATTTTGTTGCTTAAACTTTTAACAATCTGAACAAATAAATATTCTGAAAGAATAAATACAACATCTGTCTCAAAAGAGTTCACTGTGCTTGTAATTTCTTTCAAAAATAGTCTGTTCTGGAAAACATGAAACATTCAGAAATTCACCACTGCCAATATGCCTAAAATTTGGACCAATCAATATATATTCTTTAAACTCAAAATACCCGCACATGCCCTCACAAGCTTTGACGTGTGCCAGTAAAGAAGGAAAAACACTCCGAAGTTTGGACACGATCCTCTTTCTAATCCAAATCTTGTGTATGTTTTGCACAGACATATTTGGCTTTCAAAATACACATTTTCTTTTCCTTTACATACAGACACCAAAATCCACACGCAGTACTTCATCCGTTAAACAAATATGCAAACGTAAAACTAACATGCATGTTGCTTGTTTACTCAGAGTCGAGATCTGAGTTACATCCTGAAAAGATTCAAAGTAACACTGACTGCTCACTGAAAAACATTCTGTAGTGTTTAAAACATTAAACCAGTCGTGAATGAGAGACTGAATAACTGTATTAGCACTTTATTCTGAACTTATACTATGTATCCCCAAAAAATATAAATAAAAGCCAACATATATGATCAAGACATCTCTAAAGAAACCTATAGAATAACCCAGAAATATGTTCATAACATAAAACATAAAAGCCTTTATTTCTTTATTTGCAAACAAATATTTTAACAGAAAGGTATACTGAGGCTGTCACATTTCTTCATTTCACAGACTAAAAATACCAGCTGCTAGAAATATTATATATAGACAAATACATACATTTAATGCTCTCTTTAATACAGAAATATACATTGAAAGAGCGGGAGAGCATTGAATAACCCAAGCATTGAATTACATTCCGCACCAAATGTTTGAGTCAGTCTGGCAGAAAACAGGAAGTTGTAGTATTTATTTCTGCCCACCCCCTGCTGCATGACCCAGAGGTTTACGTGTTTCTCCAGGTCGGCCCGGGGGCTTGCGCAGACCCCTTCCTCTGCCGCTCGCTGTTCCTCCCCTCTTCTTCCTCTGGACGTGTCTCTGAGCGGCCGCTTCCTCTCTGAGAGCCTGTGCCCACAGGGCATCAAAGCAGCCTGGTGCTTGGTAACCAGGCTGGTTCCGGTCCAGTGCGTCTCTGGAGAGCAGTACCCATATGCAGGGCACGTTCCTGCTGACTGTGAGACTGTCCAGCCCTGCTTCAGGCTCCAGAGGCTCCCAGACCTCCTGCACGGTTCGATAGAGCAGCGTGGTGTTCTGATGTAGACCCGGAATGCGACGTTTCAGGATCTCCACACACGTGAT
>JAZGTK010011457.1:0-15598 GCA_036877625.1 Ambastaia sidthimunki | reverse complement strand
TGAAAAATTAATTGGTGCACATTATTTCAAGGAAAATTGTTGTCTTCATTATCTTTACCCACTTCTTCCACCTCTAAAATGACTTCCCATTTCATCTGACATAATCATGCCAATGTGGGCAGGGAAAATCTTTAACCACTCCACACCTGTCACATACCTGCATCCACAACCTATTGTAGCAAAACAGACATGGTAATAATGCATGTTATCCCTCCAAAAACACTGTTTCCTATTCCCAAACTAACCTAGCTCTGGGCCCTCTGGTTTGAAGAGAGTTTGCAGGCAGAGACATTTTACTCATGAATTGCTTAAAAATTCTAAGCAAACTGAAATAGATGAATCAGAGAACCTTTGTCTTAAAAGTCAAAACAAATTCAAAATTGACCCCATTTACAGCATGTTCATGTTGTTATTGTGCACATTTCATTGCTTTAGCACATTATTCCAAATTGAATAACATTTGTTTACCTTATCCTTTAGCAAAATGTAATCATTTGCCTTTGATGCAACTTTTAAAATCCCCTCCAACATTCTAACCAATTTCCAATAGATAAAATCAAGTCCTGCCCTTTGCTAAATATGTTTCACTCAAAATGTGTCAGGACACAGAAAAAAAATGGACGTTTTGTCATTACTTCAGTTTTACACTGTATCACAGCAACATAGTGTCATTTCTCTAAACATTCTGTTTATCTTAATAATCATGTCTTTATGGTTGTATTATTCTGCTTTAAATGTCTTTGTCCCAAAGTCTGTGTATGTGTAATATGCTCAGCTGGTTATTGCACTCACTCCTTGTACTTCCCTAACAGTGTGCGTGTCCGAGCGGTGGTGATGACACGTGACGATTCTAGTGGTGGCTGGGTGCCCCTTGGAGGTGGCGGCCTCAGTCACGTGGTTATTTGTAAAGGGCGGAGCTCCGAAGGCCGTGGGCGGAGAGAGTACATCATATGTGGAGAACGGCTACGTGATCGAGCAGTGAGTGTGTGCGTGTGTGTTCATGCCTGTCTTTGAGTGAGATAATGATTCCTAAGCTTGACAGTCCTGTCCTATGCCCTGTGTCAGGACTATTTAACTCTGGATCTCGTGGGAAAGTTTAGCACAGTTTAGCTCCAACCATAATCAAACACGGTCTGTAACTATGCTGGAGTTAAATAGTCCTGCCCTTTGTCTATCATTTTTGCAAGAAGTGACCAGCATCTCTTTTTTCTTATAGCCTGTGCTGGAATGCGCCATTCAAAAGGGTCTTGTGTACAACAAGGTGAACCCCATCTTCCACCACTGGCGTGTGGAGGAGAGAAAGTTTGGCCTGACCTTCCAGAGTCCAGCTGATGCCATCTCCTTTGAAAGGGGGCTTCAAAGTGTCCTTGAGAAGCTGGACAGAGGTAAAGCAGCAGCAAAAATACAGAGAAAGCAGGAAGATGATGCAAAGATGCAAGTATGTTGATAAGATTGAGCATGTTTCAGTCAGTTTTAATGCTGAGATGGGCTGGTATAAGGAGATGATGTCATGCACAAATATTGCTGATGAGTAATGTGATCTGATGTCATTTTCATATGTTTAACATTTTCTTCAGGATCCGACTCACCATCCTCCTCAACACCTGAAGAGGGCGACACTGAGGATGATGGTCAAGCAGTGAGTGTTTTTTAATCACATTGAATCACGTCAGGTTCATGCATGGCTGCGATTTACACTGTAGTCCAAACAAAATTTACAAAGCCAACCAAAGTTCCCCACACAATGGTATCAAGTCACATCACAGCAGAAAAAGCCCACAACATAACAAAACCAAGAAAACAACAAAAAGAAGCCACAACACAATGTAAATGGACCTGGCCATTAGGGGCATCGTCGATCAGTGTTGTCCACATCTGGCCTGCTGTAGAGGTTTATGCCTAGATCACCTTAAAGTCCTGTTTTTATAGACATGAAGGTCAACTCAAAATCAGAGATGATATATATGTGTTATATCATATATTCTTTCACTTTTAGGGTTAGTAAAGTTTTCTGAACCAAAAATAGTCATATTTGACTTTTTTTTATGACCACCATTTCAATTTCCCATTGCATGTGAAATTTCACTGAGCAACATCACTGAGTGTTTTCTTTGGTTCTGCTTACACACTTTGCTGGTTTGTTGTTGTGTTAGATATAGTCTCATTCTTAAATTTTCAAGGAATTTTCAAAAGGATACACAGCAGAGAACGTTTTACTTGCCTGTAACTTTATAATAATCCTAAAGACCTTAATAAGCTAATTCAGGTGAGTTTGGTTCTACAAACCCTTCCTTATTTTAGTTTCTCTGGTGTTTAGGAATTATAATATCCCACTGGCTTTCTCCTTATTACCTCACCCTGGGAAGTTTACCACCCAATACTAGTTTTGATGTGTAAATGTGGGCAGTCATGTGTTGATCCATTCATCCATGATGTCACAGTTTACCTTTTTTTTAAATTACTTGTATTCATGCATTTGTCAGACCTTTTTTCAAAGCTACTTACAGTGCATTTAAGGTATACATTTCACCAGGATGTATGCATGCAGTAACGTCAATACAAACATACTAACTTGTCATATTTGCAGCTGGATGCCAATAAAGCTCTTTTAGTTTTGACAGGGAGTTTTTAGTTCTGAAAGATACACTACTTTAAACTTCAACAAATGCCTTTCAAAACCAACCAGTAACCCCACCTTGTCAAAATATCCACTTTCCTTTGTCTTGTCCCATGTCATCTGTGCAGGCCATTCCCAACCCTGCGTATGTTAGATACATCCTCTTAGAATTAGCATTAGGTGGTTCTGCATGTTTGATGACTTGCAGTCTGTCTTAGTCTCATACAGGAAGTGAGTCGTCATCCAACAGCAGAAAAGAGATGCTGCCTAAACCCATTACCATTGTGACCAGTGAATCGTCCTCCACCTGTTTTGTGCGTTCTACAGAGGAGTTTGCCTATGGAGCGGCGCACACTGTCACGCAAACCCCAGCCCAGGTATAGGTTACATTTTCCTTAATTTCCTGCATGTGCAATTTTCTGTCCACATCATCTGTGGAGTTTTACTTTTGTGCATTGGGGGTAGGGGAGGTTTGTGTTTGAATACAAAAGCTTGAATAAAGGATATACATCATTTTGTTAAAGCACAGAGGTGTCATAAACATACTTCGTGAATATACAAGGAATAACAATTGCAGGAAATGTTTCACAAATTCAGAAGCTGATGCTGTTGATTTTCATGCACAACCAATAAAAAACAAGACTGATTGCACTGATTGTTACAACAATAGTAAAGTTGAGCGAGAAGATTGTTTGACTGAGACAGGCAGACCTATAACAATACTATTATTCACTACACTGCTGGACCCACAAAAAGTTAAAAAATTATTGACTGGTGTTATTTACACACTCATGCAGAACTATGGAAACTGACACCATCCAAATTCCGCCTATGGTCTGCATCCAGGAAAATAAGTGAATAAAAAATAAATCTAGTCACAGTGGATCTTAAATATCTAACATAATGATGTAGTTAACTCTTTGACTTATGACTGCAAATATGTGACAGGCTAATGCTAAAAACAAGCTAATGCTAAATACTGCAATGACAGTCCTGTGCATTCTCCAGCATTACATTCAATCTTTACTTTCCTCTCCCGCTCATTCCCTGTGTCACCGCAGATCCACACCCGGCCTACCCAACACCAGCTCACCCAAGTTACAGCTGTGCTGAACCCTCCAGCACCTCCTCCACCACCTCCAGCTCCTCCAACTCCTCCAATAGGGCCCCCTGCTGCCTCTCCCCTCTCTCCACTCTCACCCACCATCTCCCTGCTGGAGGAAGGGGACCTCCGCAGCCTCGACCCCTGTAAAGACCTGTGGGGCACACGTGGCTATGAGGACTACCGACGTGCTGGTGCTACAAGGACCAAAGTGGGAGGACTGACAGGGGGCGTGGTTGTGGGAGGCCAGGATAAGTCTGAGCTTTGCGTGGTCCGCTTCGAAAAAGAACTGGCCGGAGTGGGCACCACAGGGTGTGAGGTTACTGTCATGCTGGACACCAAAGGCTCTCAGCGTCACTCCTCGCCCACCTGTATACCCAATGCTGTGCCAGGGGTGCCATCTGCTGGCGGGTCCCCGCAGGAGACGGGCAAAGGCTCGCCTTCTCCATGCTGCATCCACACCTCACTTGCCACACCCCGATCTCGGACTCGCAAGCGAGGGGGTGGCGGGGTAGGAGGGGAAGCCATCTCCCCGGACGATGACAGCTCCTGCCCGCAAGGCTCCTCCTCCTGCTCGTCGCGGTGCGTGTACTGCCGTTCTGTTTTTAGCGCCTCAGAGAATGGCCGGGGCCGCTGTCGGGATGCCCCGGACCCGGCGCTACACTGCCTGCGCCAGTGGACGTGCGTGTGGTGCGCAGAGAGCCTGCTATACCACTGCATGTCAGACTCTGAGGGCGAGTTCTGGGAGCCGTGCTCGTGCGAGGACTCAATGGGACGGCGGCCGCACCCGCTGTGCTGCGCTCGCTGGATGGCGCTTCTGGCACTGTCTCTTTTCGTGCCCTGCATGTGCTGCTACCTACCCCTGCGCGCATGCCTGCGCTGTGGGGAGAGATGCGGCTGCTGTGGAGGAAAGCACAAGGCCGTGCGATGAGGCCTGAAGGGGGGAGGGATTTAGGGGAGGGCGTGTGATGCGGTCGGGGGGCGGGGCTTATTGTGACAGGAAAGGGAGCACAAAGACTTTGTTGTCATTCAGAAAACAGCTGTAGAGCCAGATCTCCTACATAAACCTTCACGATAATAAATTCCCATCCCGCCCGCCCCCCAAGGCCGTCTGCTGCATTCCGCTCTTTCTATTCTTTACTTGGACCCTTAATGGTTGTACCAATGGTGAGTGCATGGGCAGCGTATCACTGCACGGTTCAGGTAGACAGGCAGAAGAGATAACTCCTGAGGTCTCTCAGTCTGAGTTCTGATTTGTTGGTTTTCAAGGTCAGGGGTCATCTCTGGGAGGTGGGGGGGTGAATGGGCATCAGTGACGTGTAAACTGTTTCAATTGTTAGTTTCCTTTTATTTTTAATTTAAGGAGAAAATATGAGGTGTAAAAAGCAGATGATGTTTATAGGTATGGTTATCAGACATTTTGTCTTATTTTACTTGAAATATGGAAAGATTTTCAATATTTTTTCGAATTAATTTATTGAATACACTCCCCTTTTACCTCTAATTTACTGAGTTTTACCTCAATGTCCAAAGGAGAGGAAGACAGAGAGAAAGAGACATTTATTTCGGGGACTATATGCTGTGGTGAGGTTTTGTAATATGGTCTTTGCTGTAGATTTATCAAGCACGTTCAGCCAGAACATGTTGTGAAGGGGAACATTTTGATGTTGTACCACTTTCAGTTGTTTGAGAACAGAGATTGTGAATGAATCCAGTCTGATCACACAGTCAAGCGTCAGTTTCACCAAACCCACTTCCACCACATGCATACATACACATACTCATTAAACTGTCAAAAATATACCTGTATTTAACTTGCCAACAACTAAGAATGTTGCCTGTATTTAAAGTGTAGACCAAAAAAGTGAAACGATAATCCAAAATCTGCCGAACATTTGATCAACGAATGTGAACTGAGGCCTTGAATTGTAGTTTTAGATACCACCAAAAATACAGTGCAATGTGTGTGTGAAAACACTTGAACTTTACCTGAGAAGTATTCAGTCATTAACTATAATAGGTTTTACTACAATGGTTAGATTTTTGGCTCTAATTAACCGTGTCCTAATCAGACACAACATGACAAAGTAACAAACGTGTAAGTGTGAGTTATTTGTCACAACCAGCTTCATTTGCAACATTTTATTGAACATTTTGCCTGTTTCCCCCAACAGCACTGTGCTGGGTAGCCCCGCCCACAATGAAATGTCAGTCTAAAACTCTTCATAGCGCGTAACGAAAGTGAAAGTTGCATTTTGTACACAAACAATTTATTTGATACTGGAAACCTGTTGTGCCTGGTTAGAACACAATGTTATAATGAAGAATACAGAGAATTTAGACCAATCAGTTCAAACGTTGTCTGGCATTAATAGTTTGGACCTCAGTCTTTCTAAACATTGCTTTAAAATACCTCAAAGCTGCTATTTCGAATCCCCAAAACTTATCTTACCTCTGCTGCTAATAAGTTAATAAGCATCGGATGCAGCCCTGTAGTTCATTTGATGTAGAAAGATGATGCCACTACATCACGTCAGGAAAAATATCTAGGATCCAACTCCTCAAGGTTTCTGTTTACTCTGTCAGTGAGTGTCAAGTTACAGAAGAATCAATGTTGTATTAAATGCTGATTAGAGTTACTTTAAAAGAAAAAGGGTTTTACAGAGGCATAAACCACTGGACCATTAAATCTAAACACATTTTATATCACAGCCCAAATTCCATTTGGACACATTTCAGTCCATTTTCAAAGACACATTCAAACATTTTCACACACACTTTATGGGCAGAATATTGGACATGAGGAGAGAAACACGAAAAGACCCAAAAATAGCACTGGAAAACAGAGGACTTTGAGAGATGAGACCACCCTTGAATGCCCTAGTCATACATCCTATTAATAAATGTGCCTTTTGATTTATTTAACCAATAACCTATAATTTCTAAGTAATGACGTACCTAAATACTCATTTTCCTTTTCGGGTTGTTTTTTTCTGCCAATGTGCATATTTTAATATGTATGTATCTATTAGTTTGAAAAGTAATCAATGGAAAATATTACCTGTTTATATATTTATTGAGATATTTATTCTAATTCTTTATTTATTTTTGGAGACGGGTTTTTATTTTCTGTGCTGTCTAACTTCTCTGACTTTGTGCCAATTTGCTGCTTTGAGGTGTTACATATCGTGGGTTTGTATCATTAATTAAACCCTAACTCTATATTTTAATGAAATTTTGCACTCTGAATCGTGTTTACCTGTTTATGTATATCACAATGCATTAGGAAACTCACACAATAATGATTTTCAGCTTAAAATAAATATAATGTAGGAAATACACATGGACACTACACCAAATGTAGTGTAATAATGTATTGGGCTCCATTCAAACATCAGCTAAGGTAATTATGGTAAATCTCATAAAATGCTTTTGTTATATTTTACCACAATCTATTTTCAACATCAAGAAGATTTTACATTACAGTGTTTAAAAATAATTTCAAATGTTACATTTTTGTAACAATAACACGCCCACCCCAAAACAATTTTTTCACTGTATTGCAAACAAAGTCTCATTATGTATTTTTATTTTTAAAATTAGTATAAATTATATGTTTTGCATAACAGTAATGAAAATATTTTATTTTCAGTATGCTTCTGAAAACCACGAGGTGGAGCCAATGTTTACAAGACACATTCTTTATTGTCCACAAGGGGGCGCAGTGTAATGCGATACAATGAGAATGATTAAACAAAGAGAGCTTTAAACTTTAAACACTGTAACCATAGTGAAACATTAAGACGTTGTTTAACATGTTATATTATTTAAGTAATTGTCTCAATGAGACAAAAGCTCAGGACAGGTGCTGGCGTTTGTGTTTCAGGATCTCTGTGGAGGTGAGATTCAGGTCTTTATTACAAATATCACAGTGATAAACTCTGGTTAGACCACATGAAGATGAAGCAGACGTCTTGGCACTTTCAGAGTCTGTTGAAAGACAAAAAAACATGTAATTTAACATGTTTCTAATCAGGAATTAGAAAAAGACATGTTAGTGAAACAAATGGTTTTGAATCAGTGTTAACCTTTAAAGCTGGGCCCAGCCATCATATACATAAATCAATGCATCTTTATATATTCTGAGTTATAACAGTTAAATACTAAACCATTAAAGTCAGGCTCAGACTACAGGATTCTCAGGCAGATTTTACCCTGATTTTCTGCTCCTGAGAATCTTAGGGTGTCCTCACACTAGTGTTCGTTTAACCACGTTCTGGGCTGCTTGAAGACGACAAGTGTGCGTCTAGTCTGAGTACACTCTTAAAAAACATTGAGTCCGGGATCTTGATCTTGTTTGGTCCAGATTATCTGGTAATGTCAGGCATTTACCTCAGTTTTAAATGTATACGGAATGAGTGTAGAAAGACATTATCGTACTAGCCAGCAAATGTAAACATTAATAATAATAATAATGCATCACATTGATATTCCGTTTTCATCCATGTCCATGTGAGATCACACAAAGCGGGCTCTCTGGCATGATAACCTTAATAATATCTTGTAGTGTGTGATGCTACGCTTTTAAAATCTTATAGTGTGAGCCTGTTTACGATTTTGGGTAAGAAAAGTTGTCAAGAGTCTCCTTATGTGAGCTGCAACCAAGTTACATAGTTGGTAGTCTATAGTCTGAGCCCTGTCTGAGTACTAAATCCTGTAGCCTGAACTTGAACATTATAATTCATAGAAAGTCTCTCTGTCTCTCTCTCACACACACACACACACACACCTTCTTCAGGCTGCAGGTCCTCTGCTGGCCTGCAGGTGGCCTCGTGCTGCATGCGCTCCAGCGGCGTCAGGGGCATGTAAAAGTCGCAGTGAGGACAGCTCCAAAATGTGCGCAAACATTCACTGTACAGGTCTTTAGAGTCCTGAAAGACAAGACAAATAACACAATACTGTAACCTTTGAGGAAAGTAACTACAGGTGGCGTCTTTTTTCTTCTGCAAACGTTTGAGCAATTGCAGCATTCATATGGAGAGCACTTACACACAGACAGTTGTAGGTGAAGAAGTGGCAGAGACGCAAGCCTCCTTTAATGGGATCTGGCTCCGCCTTCATGCCAGGAAACAGAGAGCCGAGGGTTGAGGCAGAGGAGAGATCAGTATCCTGCTGAGGTCCGATGTACAGGTTCTGAGACTGAAGCGCTGTCAGACGCTTCAGACTGTAACTCACCTAAACAGGTGGAAGTAGCAGTCAATCACAAATTAAACAGATCTACAATATTTACTTGAATGCATTTGGCAATCATAAATTCAGCCTCCATATTTTATCAGTACTTGCTTTCCTTGAGAATCGAACCCATGACCTTGATGTTGTGAGCAACATCAGTTGACCTATAGCTCAGCTGAGGCTTGTAGCTTAAAATTTTTTAATTGCAACCTCGAAATGCAAAACTAGCTAAAAAGAAATTAGACCTCTTGTGGTACTTCACTTGGGTTTTACCTTGTTATTATTGTAAAATAAAATTGTAAAAATAAAGTAAAAAATAGAGTAATAGTAAAAACGGTGCATTACCTCAGTGTAGAGCAGAAATCGCACAAGACCCTCACACAGCTTCTCCAAGTCTCTGCGGGACAGATTCGGCCCACCAAGCCCGAGCCCAGCATGGGAACCTGGGCCGCCCTGCCCGAGCTGGGCCTGGAGCAGCCTCTCCCATTCCCCCCGCAGAGTGAGGGCCGAAGAGATCACCTTAAGGGCCATCTCTCCATCACCCAAGCCCATCTCCAACCAGCCGTCCACCACCACCCGTGTGCAGTCTGCATTAGTGTCCACAGAGTTAGCCACCAGCAGCAGGGCCTACAGAGAAAGATCACAGCAAGATCAGACATACCGGATGACCATCAGCAAAGTTGAGGTCTCTAGCAGACTCTTTTTTCATTTAGTTCAGTGTGCATCACTTTCACTGACCTGCAGGCCTGGAACCCGAACACAGTTTGAGACATAAGGCTTGTTTGTTTCTAATAAAGTAACAAAAGCCAACAACTGGTGCCTGTTGCTTTGCCCTTTATCAGCACCTATAAAGAGAGTAAAATAATGATGAGGGAGATAGATTAGGAAACAGACTGAGAAGCACATGTTGTAAGATTTGTCTTATTGTAAACAGCAATGGTGCGTACCAAACTCGCTGGACTCCATCTCAGGTACGTGCAGAACTTCAGGGTCACTGGCAAACACACTGGTAGGGTGAATCACAACACCTTGCTTACTGCGTGTGTGGAACACCTAACACAAAAAGTTTTTGTAATACCATTAAATAGGGTTTTAGTTAAATCTAAAGACTGTGCAGGCACATTTATAAATAAGTGACATTGGTTGTTTGCATTAAACAGCTGTTACCTGGTCAGAGTCTTTGCGTGTTGCGTTGTGTTCGTCTGGTATGGCCATTTGTGGGTAGAGTCCACGGCACAGCACCAGTTTGAGCAAAGCCTGTTGCCGTGACGACAGAGCCGCACTGGCATACGCAGCTTCCTGAAGCTCGTTTACATTGTGACGCAATTTGAACTTCACTTCCTGTAAGAACCATGCAACCAATCAGCTTGCAGAAAACCATGACAGTATAAACACTATTAAATGATCCCTGATTATGACTTTGCCAAGCAGACTCTTTTGTTAGGCTTGTTCAGGTCTTATCATTCGGGCTATAGCTGAACAGTTTAGGACACTGGTCCACTGAGATTGGAATTGAATAGCCCAGATCAATGAAGTCAATGAAGAACAATTTTTTTTTTTGTGAATGTAGTAACTGGTAGATCCAATCTTTCTACCTGTCTTTTCTCTCTCATTCTGCTAAATTATGAACATTTCCTTATATAAAGGCACCTGTATGTCCACCGTCTGTTCAGCATTATCTTTCCTCTTCTTGTTTGAGCCTGTTTTCTCGTCATCTGAACCAGATGAGGCATCTCCCTCTAATCCCTCCTCCAGACGCAGAACTTTCCTCTTTGTATTTTCCTGGAGCTCATGGTCCCGTTTCAGCTGGTGAAGCTTCTGTCTCTCGGTCAGTCTCTCCCTGCGTCTGGCTCGATCCTGTGGTTCCGTCCTGCTGCCGGTATTAGCCTCCAGTAAACCGTGAGTCCGCAGCAGCTCCTGTAGGAAACCAGAAGGCATATGAATTAAGTTTATGTAATTTTTTTACAATTTACAATAATTACTGAATAAGGAAGAAAAGCAGCCGATAAGAGCCCTGCATAGATGGAAATGCCTTCAAAAAAGGTTTTAAAGCATTTAAATTTAAGTCCTTTTTTTTAGGAAAATTGACCAAAAATATTTATGAATGTCTCTCCTCAAAATGGCACCTGCCACAAACTATCATTAGCAAACAGCAAATTATGGTTTACTAAAGTATTTTGCATTACAGTACATTTAAACATTTGGCAGACAAAAGCAACTTTATCCAAAACTTTATCAAAAGCTTTTATCAAAAGCAACTTACAGTGCATTCAAGTTATATATTTTATCAGTACGTGATACCCACAATCTTTGTATTGCTAACACAATGCTCTACCAATTGAGCTATATATAAGTATATGTAATTATAAAAAAAAATGCTCTTCAATATATCCCAACCCAATTTTTATTTTTCAATACAAACTGCAAGACAAAAAAGTAAATGTTGTTTGTCAAGCAATATAAATGGCTCTTTAAAAGACATTCTCTGAAAGAAATTATTGTAGCAAAGATTCTGACTTTGAACTGTCGTCTTAGGTTGACCATCTCATACAGCCTCTGTTCCTCCAGCCCTCTCCTTCTACACCACTTCCTGGAGCCACTTCCTCTGTCTGCCTTCACCTGAGGACAGAAACACATCACTGAATACACCAACACTGACACACAGTGATACAGACAGAGGCTGAAGACTAACCTGCACCCAGGCGTTAAAGGTGTTCAGAAGGGTAAAGGGGTCTCCCTGGTCGCTTTGCAGGGGCTGGCGAGCTGTCGAGCAGTCAGGGTTGTGCTGAGCACTGCGTAAAAATGGAGACTGAACACTCAGTGCGGCAGCAACTGTTAATACCGGCTCCACCAAGTTAAAGACTGAACCCAAAACCAGCATTTTGCCTGAAAAACACAAGCAGAAACACATGTTTTTAACACATACACACAATTAACTGTTTAATTTTTTATAAATAAAAAGCACTTTAAAATTAAAGACAACTCCTAAATTTAAAGAAGATGCAAATGGCCCTTGACTGACTATGTATTTCAGGTGGCTACGTTTGCTGAGGTGTTGGTAGGGTGTTTTGGCCAATTGCTAGGTGCTAGAGGCCAAGGCTAACTCTCTATGATATTTTGGTTCCCATTTATGACTAAGGTTAGACCTTTATTTAAAACCTGAGATATTTTCCCCCTCTTTTATTGCCCATTAGGTAAAAATTATAAGTGTGACTACTTTAAAACCAAATTGTACACCTTTCCTTCATGATCTGAGGTCCACAGAACACAGTGTATGAAGTATGTTCATTTAAAGGGTCCTTACCGATGACCACATCCACAGGCAGCTGAGCTAGCAGCCTGCCTATAGAAGTGAGCTCGCCGTGTTCATCTAGCGCCCCCTGTTCTCTCAGATATGTCACTGCAGTCTGAATACTGGAGGCAGGTGGCGGATCTATGAAAATAAAAGCACGAGGGTCTCCCAGACCCATACTTTTCATCTGCAGAAACACAACACACTTTAATTACAATGTGCTTCAAAAAGATGGTTTGAGGCAACCTTACTAACACACCCACGTGCTATTTTTTCTTTCCTTTTGTAACACCATGTCAGCTTCTGTTGCTGTGTTCCTGGTGAAAGCCAGATTTACTTTGTAAATTCATTTTTTTTGGTAAATTTGGATTTACTTGATTTAAAACCTTTTTAACAAGTTCCTCACAGGGGTAAAAGTATTACAGTCCTGTAGAATATGCTAAATGGACCACCTGCCATTTTTAAGAATAAGGTCTTACTTTAAATGATGCAGGTGTGTTTAATTACGACTAGTGACATCTAGATGTGAGGATCAGCACCTGCAGCACGAGGGAGTCCAGTGCCACCCTGTGGATCTCAGGAACAGGATATGGAGCAAAAGCATCATAATCAGACTCGGAGTAGAGTCTGTAACAGACTCCTGGGCCGGTTCTGCCTGCACGTCCTTTCCGCTGTTCTGAACTGGCCCTACTGATCCAGAACTCCTGAAGTCTCTGCATCTTAGCCTTCGGGTCAAAACTCATCTCCTTCACTTTACCTGCCAGAAAACATCAGTACTGAGAACAGAGCCTGATAGATTCTGCTTCTTATTAATATCCTGCACACACACACACATATAATACATACGTGTGTGTAATAATAATAAATTACAATAATATAATATAATATTACAATAATGTATATTACAATAATGTATATTACAATAATGTATATTACAATAATATAATATAAACTAAACTAACTACCTGAATCAACCACAAAGCGCACTCCATCAATAGTTACTGAAGTCTCTGCAATATTGGTAGAAATGATGCATTTTCTCACTCCTGGTGGTGCAATGTCAAACACCTGATGGAGTTACATACAAATGAAAACAGCCATTTAAATAATAAAAATAATAACAGACAAATAATTTAATATATTTCAAGACCTAACATCTAAAGATCATCTAAAGGAGGTAAAGCACCCAAAAATGTCTGATTATCTGTATTATTATTTATCTATGCTTTATATGAAATGTTAAAAGTAAATACTTTTAACATCTAATTCAGACTGATGCTTTGCTTGAATGCTCAAACCTTATCCTGCTGGGCCAGTGAGAGTGTGCTGTGCAGAGGAAGGACAATCCAGCGCTGGGTGTGTGTAGCATAGGTCTGGCAGGCTTCCTGGATGGTGGAGATCTCAGCCACTCCACTGAGGAAGAGTAACAGGTCTCCCCTCTCCTCCGGAGGATACCTCTGATCTATGCCCTGCAGCACACGCAGATATGGCCGGGGGTCCAGCTTCTCTGAGCGGGACACCTGCTCTTCTGGAGGAATGGGCTGGTAAATTACCTACACAGACCAGCAAAATAAATGCTTGCAATTTAAAAAAAATAAAAAGGGGGAAGTAATACATGTAACGAATAGAATTTGATTTCATTATAATCTATGAGTATATATTTTTTGACATTTAAATTAAATTTCTTTTTGTGAATGGTTTCTTAGAAAGTGTGCTTGTTCTACCTTTAAAATAAATGAGAGACTGCATTCATATATTATGTAATGCAATAATAATAATACATTTTAAATGGAATTAATATGTGTGTTCCTGTAGCTCAACTGGTAGAGCATTGCGTTAGCAGCGCAAAGGTTGTGGGTTCAATCTGCCAAATGAATAAATGTAAATATTTTGAGCCACAGTACACATCATAATAATTCAGAAGTGTTAAAAAATTACATTGGCGGAAAAAAATCCAGTACAATAACAATAAATGTAAATACAGTATGAATATAAAAACACACTAATACACTGTGCACAGCTTACCTGAATAGGAAAGAGTCTACCTGGCACCTGCAGAACAGGTGCATTATTGAAATAGTTAGAAAAGAGTTTAATGTTGATGGTGGCCGACATGAGGACCAGCCGCAGATCCGGCTGCAGGGACAGAAGTGACCGCAGGACCCCCAGCAGAAAGTCACAGTGCAGGTGTCTCTCATGTACCTCATCCACGATTAACACCTGGTACTGGCCCAGGGAAGCGTCCTGCTGAATCTGCCTGAGCAGGAGACCCTCCGTCAAGAAAAGGAGTTTTGTAGCCGTGGTGCGGCTGGTCTCAAAGCGGATCTGGTACCCAACCTGAAGGGTTGACATATATATAGATATACATTATTTCTCCTTTGATTTCAGGGTGAATAAGACCCTGATTGTGAATTTTAATGAGATTCACATAATTGGAGATTGCTTTAAATGGTTGTTATTATTGCTCATTTGTCAAATTAAGTTAATTTGTAATATCTCAATTGAATAAATTATGATTTAGATAACTACTGTAGTCTTCCATTAAGAAAAAAAAACATGATAGCCAAAACACAGGCCTGAATAAAAAAAATCCTCTCACCTTGGAGCCGTACTGGTTGAGGCTCTCAAAGCTTACTCTCTTGGCCAATGAGATGCAAGCAATGCGTCGCGGTTGAGTACAGGCTATGTGGTTGAACCCTGATGCCATCAGGTACTGGGGCACCTGTGTGGACTTTCCACACCCCGTGTCACCAGCCACCACCACCACAGGATGGGTCCTCACTAGCTCCACAATCCTGTCACGATACTGAAAGATGGGAAGGCTCCTCTGTTCCCTTCTTAACTTGGCAAGCTTACCAAAACTCTGCTTCTGGTTGAAATCCAGGAAATGTAGAAGGGCAAGACGGCAGTCTGTGATCTCCTGGCTGCCCGGACCTGAGCTCTGCCTGTGACTCTTGTGATCTGATCTACCCAGGCGTTCCTCCATATCTCTAGTGCACACTGAAATGTTGATCCTGTATCTGGCATCATAGTCCTTTGGGAGCCCCAGATCTACAGATTGAGATTTCTTACTGTGTTTTTTCTCGTGTGTTTCCTGCCTGCTGGATTTAGATCCTGACATCTCTCTCTTGGCTTTAAACCTCTGGAAGCGCTCGAAGAAGGTCCAAAACTCTTTGTGTTCAGCACTGCCCGTCTGGATGTAGTCATGTTGGCGGAAAAATATCTCATCCAGTTGCGCTCGACACTGAGGACTGTCCCAGTCCCAGCTCTGGCTCTTCTCTCGCTCGTGGGACATCTTTACTCAGATGTCATACCAGCAGTGAAAGCTGAACGGGTTTAGGTAGTAACCTGAGAT
>JAZGTK010011456.1:0-15598 GCA_036877625.1 Ambastaia sidthimunki | reverse complement strand
TTAAAGTTACCAAAAAGAGTTCTTGCAGTAACAGTAGTGAAACTTTTTTTAACATTATACATCAAAAACGTTATTAAAACACAGTAGTTAGTGGTACATTTTAAGAACATTACAGAAACATTAAAAACAGTTTAGGTAACGTTCTTATAACCACACAATAGTTATAATACAGCATCTAAAAAAAATGGACGTTGTGAACATTCCTAAACTTTTAAGATAACATTTTTAATGTTTATGAAACTTAATGGAAACATTAGGGAAATGTTCTTACAACCTAAAATTGTTAGCTGGGTACTTTAATTCACTTTAATTATGTTAAAAACAAACAAATAAAAACAGATGTTTATTCCAAATCAGATATCAATATATCCAGGTGAGGCATGCAGGCAATATTGGGGGAAATGAGATAAAGAGCTTTTACAGTAAGAGGATTAAACAGGTGATTTATAGAGCATGATCTGGCCTGTCTAATGGTGTGTGTCAGCTACAAATTTACATATTTGCCCGGCCACACGGCATCATATCAGCCAGCTACTAAATCAATCACAGTGACTATTAAGGAGTCTGCTGATAGGGGTTAGTGGAAATGAGCTCTTGAGCCTCAGGCATGCACTGGCAAGCTTACCTTTACCTCATCAATCTAACCCTGAGGCATCTGAGATGAGCATTGGTCACTGTGAGCTATGAAGTCCTCAGCGCATTACAGAGTGTTTTACACAGATTTAGCCTCTTCCACAGAATGAGATACAGTACATAGGTTGTACAACACGGGACATGTGCGCCTAGTTCACTTAGCATCAAGTGACTTCTTGTCCTAGAGGCAAAATCACATTAAGTGTAAGTTCACTTAAAGAAATGGATCGATAAAACATAATGTAGAGAAAGAGGGGAGAGAGACACAGAGAGAGAGAGAGAGAGAGAGAGAGGTCGGTACTTCTGTGATGACACAAAAGAAGAGAACTCGTTGTGATTGGTGGGTCATTTCGTTGAGTGTGTCGGCATGAGATCAGAATGTTCAGTAGATTACACTTACTCTACCACGTACACAACAAGTAATAACCATCACATCTGTCTGCCATTTTAAGATACAATACTGGTGATATATTCTGATGGGAGCTCTCCACATTCAATAAATACATCAGTATTCCTGGCAGTGATGTACTGAGGTACTGATAAACTCACAGAACACTTACATCTGCTGCTTGATAATATTATGTGGTTTGAATGGAAGTGGCATATGAAACGGTATGATTTACAGCATTCCCATTCCAGCTAACAGTTGCTATTTTCCTCCCCTGTCAATCGGGAAGTTAATGCTTGCTTTCCATCAAATATTTTTCTTGGGGACATGATGGGAGTTTTATCTTTCGCAAATCACTTCCTTTCCTGTTTTTTATTTTCAACACTAAGCGATATTTGACTGTCAGACAGAATCCATTTAGAAAGAATCTGACACAAGAATCTGTGTAAACACACATCTCCACTTCCTCTACAGAGACCGATTGGGTTACGTCAATTAAAACATATTAATCAAAGAGTGTACTACTTCCTGTGTGTGACACCTGCTGTTTACACTGTAATACTGTACACAGATCTAAATGTATAGATGTAATTTAACCCTTGCTTTATAGATCAACACTAAGCCCGTTTGAATCACCATATACAGCACAGATGAGGGTCAGTGTGGGTGTTTACATGTGAATACATCTGAATGTCGTCTCCACTGTAATTTGCTATCTCCAGTAGCTGTCACCTCATTTCCTCTAGCCTTTGTCTCTAGTGCAGGACCATGAAACAGCTGTTCCTGCAGGCTCTTCATTCAAACCATGCATTGTGTCATCAGAACAGCCTTTAGATGAACTCCAGAGTCCACTGTTTGAGATCTCCTCTTCTCACATACAAACTATTTACTTCATTCAAATATTGAACGCTTCTGTCTCTATTATAATGTATGATTCAGTCCGGCCATAATATAGTTATAGTTAGAAATTAAGGCAGTATTTTACTGAAAATTCCAGTTATTCTTTGAGTCACCAACCATCAGCATGATCTTATTATACAGGTCATTTCACTAGACATCCACCATGTATATAGTTATATAGTGGTATAATGGTAAATTTTGTGCTGTTGTGAAAGGTGAGTTGTGTAAGTGCACACTTTAAGTCAGCTATCAAAGTCTAATACAAGTAAACTGAAACTTAGTATGTCAAAACAATTTCTGATTTGTTCTATAAACTACCAGAGAAAACACACACAGCCTGTCACGGCCTGCAAGGAGTTTGTAAAATAAATGTGCTGAATTTAAAAACCTTTTATGGTTCTGTTTTTGTGTAATTTGTACACACAGTGTCCTTTGATCTGTCTCTATAAATAATTTTAAAAGGCACAGACACAAACATTTTCAGGACAACAGGAAAGAGAACCATCCATCTCTTGCATAACTGAATGATGCTATTATCTAAGGTAGTGAAAGAACGAAAGAGAGAGAGAGAGAGAGAGAGAGAGAGCGAGAGAGAGATAAAGAGAAAGAGAGAGAGAGATTACATTTTCCATGTAATCATTATACTTCTGTCTCCTTGCAACAACCTCAGATATTTTCTCTCATAATTCTCAGTCAATTGTAACACCTTTGCATAATAAAAAAAACTCCCCTTCTATTACTCTAATATATCTGTAAATGATCTGAGTAAACATAACAATTCACTTTGGATGCAAATGACTCCTACCTGACATTGTGTAAAAACAACCACAAAGAGATTAAATTAAATACACAGCCAGCACAGAGTTTGGCTTAGAATGACAGACTTGTCTTTGGTGCAAACCAAAACTGGACCAAACAAAAACAGCTCACATTTAAATGTGTCCTTCAAACCCCCTGAAACTCTAAACTTCAAAACAAGCAAAAAGGAAATCTCATTACATTGTAGAAAATGCAGCCATTGGTTTGTTTAAGCCATCAGGAACACTTTTCTAGTAAATTTCACTGACTGCTACCACATGTGCTCTCATCATAAACCCAATGCTCCTGCACAAACCACACTCATTACCCAGAATCCACCGCATTCAGTGTGGCTGCAGACACAAGTCAAGACCTCTTACAGCCGCCTCGAGGGCCCGGGCCTTTAACTCGTTATTTCAAAGTTTAATCTAAGAACTTAAAGATCTGTCTGTATCTCATTACTGCACTAAACTGCTTTTTTATATAACAATCAGCATATTGTGATTCATGATTATTAACTTTTCATACTAAAGCCCAGTTTCTTGCAACAAACCAGAATATTTTTTTTTTTCTTTCAATATACCACAACCATTCAAAGTTAAGAACACAAAAACATCCCACTCTCCTATTTCTTCCTCTCTTTTGCCACTGACTGTTTCTCATTCTCAAGAGTTTCTTAAATACAGGACATAATTTTGTTTATGTCAGTCATTTTGTATCTACAGCAGATTAAAGTCTCAGGAATGTCTTAAAAAATGCTGCCACCGGTGGCTGCTACTATAACAAATAAAATATTAGCTAAAAGAGTTAGAAGATTAAAAGAGTTTTTTACTCAGAGTGACACTATCAGCCTTCGATCCAATTAAAGCCAATTAGTTTTTTAAGAAGACTATAAGTGTATAATAGCTGGAGTGGACCAGTGTAACTCTAGGACCTAGAGTTACCTAACTATCCCTTATTACACAACTACTGTACATTTAAACAGAAAATGACACAGGAAAATGCTTGTATTGTTTTCAATAGGGCCCATTTGCGATCTGATACTGTATCACTGGACACTATCTGAGTCAAAGTAGCTTAGTCTCTGATGGCAGAGCTGTGTAAAGACAGGTTATATAACTTAATGGACCTTTAATACACCAAAAGCTTCCATGTATTCCATAGTTCCGCGAATTACAACGAACAACATTTGCATCGAGGGCTTAAATCCTAAAATCACACAACTGTTCCCTCAGGAGCACATAAAAACATTCCTGTCATATCACACAGAATCTGTAGGGCAGTACAAACAGCTCATTGTCCTGTAACACTGACAGTCTTGTGTCTAAAGTTATTTAACTGCTGATTTATATCCCTCGGCAATAATTATCTGAGCCATTACTGAATCTATACAACTGACATCCATGAAGCTTAATAACTACTTTAACTACCAACAACAGAGAAGAGGCATATAGACAAAGTTGACAGGCGACACGCTGGAGTTGGCTCGGATCTTGCCGTGCAACCTCTAAAAAAACTATTTGTATTAATTGCTTAAATTGTGTTATACACTTTGAAAAATAACAGCAGGGATACAGAAGAGCAAGGGATAGTTTTTGGCAATCTCTCTCTTCCACCTGCTCTTCGGGAATGGTGCTTATAAAGTACAAACACCAAGCGTTGCATTAAGCACCTCAAAGTTTTAATCTTCTACTCTAACCGGGTAAAAACAAGTATGTAGATATTGTTTTTATATTTTGCGGATATTGCTAATCCTTATGCGTTTTCTTATTATAAACTACACCGAAAACAGGGAACCAACTTTGCGTCCCCAGTTGGAGGCACCAGCTCAAGGGTTCAGATAGCCTCGCTTACCTTGTTGTAGTTGTAGTATCCCAGGCAGTGGGAAAAATCCAGGTTCTGTGGATCTCCGGGAATAGAATTCCCACCGGCAGACGGATAAAATACATCCATGTTTAATCTCGGTCAGCTGCAAAAAGGGCGCAAATTCTTCTACTTGTCCTTTAACTATCCAGGCGCGAATAAGTGAAGCGCACGGAAAACAGCGCGGCTCGCAGGGGACGGAGAAAAGGGTTAAAGGTTGATGTTAAAGTTTTAGTAATCCTCTTCTATAAACGCCGATCGCTGGCCATAGTTTTGGGATGTTGAGGAAGGTTTGGCGATGTTCACACTGGTCCTGCGCAGCGAGGTTAAAGCATGCTTGGAGAGGAGTAACACAAAGAAAGAGCCGTCAAATTGCAACTCTGCTACTGTGTTCCCCGCTATAGGAGAAGATGCACACTTAGAAAAACACACAGGTACTTAATTTAAATATTAAAACACAATTTTGGTCCCGATCTCAGCGTTTCAAAACGCATGCATAAATCCACACTTTGCGCTTTAAATTAAGCGACGCAGATCAGTTAAAGATCTCGGTACACTTTTGCTCGTCTAAAGCTTGGCTAATTAAATCACATTAACCCCTCCGGACACATGGATAAAACTCTCCGATGGCACCGTTAGTCCGTCTAAGAAACTCTAAGAAGCGGTGTTTACATATTCATTATAGCGCCGGTTTGAGAGACTCTGAACAGCCAATGGTCTTCTGTTTACTTCAGCCAACATCAAGCTGTGATGGCAAGAGTGTGGAAGAAGGGAAGAGTGGGGCTCATTGGGACCACTCCCCGATCTCACATCGCCACTCCCCCATCAGGCTCAGAAAAAGTCTAGTTATGATCATAACCAGTTTCAGCATGTATGGGGGGACATACATTTTCACGTTCAGTACATAGTCACGCTGGCTTAAGCCATTACATCACTTTGCCATATAAAATATATAGCTCATTTCAATAGATTTAAACAGGATCAGTAGGTGTTGGACAGAATATCCAGGAATTATTTGCATTTGAATAGACCACTTCCCAACAAACAGGAAATGTTCTGAAAATGTTGGCTAATAATCTTTAAAAGTTTTTTCAAAGTTCTCAAGACACAATTTTTGCAGTAATGCACTATATCATATATAAAAACAGTTTGTGTAGTTTCAGTAGTTAGTGTAACATTTAAAAATGTTACAGAATAAAAAATATTTGAATAACGTTTTTATAACCAAGAAATAATGTCAATATGCGTAAAATACTGGACATGTAAAATGTTTCTACAACTTTGAAAATGTCATTTTTATGTTTCTGTTACTTAATTAAACATAAGGGAAACATTCTTACAACCTAAAAGTGATAGCTGGGTTCCCACCATCGTTTCAATGCTAGGCAATGTGTTTTGAAAAAAAAAGTCAGTAGGCTGGTATTACCGCATGCATGCAAGAGGCAGTTGGGGAGATAGAAAGACAGTGAGCCCCTACCATACATATTCTTGTAGCCAAATCAAACATGTTCTATTGCTTGAGAGCCTTCCCAAATGTGACCACCGGGGGCTATAAACTACAGATTATAGACACACTGGAGTTATTTTGCAAAGGTTCACCACTTAGCAAAACAGTGTATGTTTTTGTTCCAATGTCTTACATTAAAGTCATGTCACTAACTCAATGCAATGAAAACAAGATCTAACACACTTTTTTATATTATTCAGACACGTTTTTATTTGTAGCTACAAATTGGAAAGACAGTACATGCGTGCATGGGCTTCTTATCTTAAGAATGCATGCATGTATATTATTGTGTATGATGAGTTTCTCAGTCCCATGGGCTGAATCAGAGAGATAGAGATGAAAATAACTTGTCCAGCAAAACAGAGGCTCAGCTGAAACATAAAAGGCAATCATGATTTTGACAATTTAAACTGCACAATCAATTGAATACACAGTATTTCTATCCCTCACAGCCTTGTTTTAAATATCGGGCTATACTGACTAATAGCTATAATAGAGTACTTAATGGCAGGTTTCATTGTGACAACTTACCCCATATGATGTGACAACATGCCCCACTCAACATTAATAACAGTTGAAAAGTTCAATAGCCAACAGTCTTTGTAACTATGTTGCCTATACAGAAATTGTCTTTAAAAAAAAAATAAACCTACCTTTAGAAATATACACTGGATTATAAATGTTCATAACCTCCCATTCTTTTCCTCTCACAGAGACCTCCATAGGATAAACAACAAAAACAGTCAGACAAACAGGCAGACACATATGCATCTACAAACATATGCGCACATACACACACGCACACACACGCACACACACAATCAGATAAAGAGGGTGTTTCACATTCCATGTTGTTGTTATTGTGTTGGATATGCGTGATGATGAATGCAACTGAAATGATGTGCCCAGAAGCATCTTTGATTCGCTGTAATCATGTATTTGTGTGTGTTATGTTGTTTGCTGGTGTGGCGGGAGGGAAACTGAATTAATTTCCTCTCTGTGGGTTTGGTGTCAGTGTGTGAGCGTGGATGAATTATGCTGCACTCACACTTCCTGTCATTTCCTCCACGCCCGGCAACATTGTCACCATTTGGTAACCTGGAAACAAATTATCCCTCTCTGGCACAAGTTCAAATTCAATTAGAGCAGCCCACAGTAATTATGTGGAGATATAAAAGAATAATAAATGCAAAATAATTAATTAACCTAATAATCTTTATTTATGCGGCTCTCATATTAAGCATGTGATCTCTCCATTGTGGCAGTGAGCTCTAAATTAGACAGAACAGCTGCGAATGCAGACAAGGCATCAGTGCTATCAATAACATTCATATCTAATAATAATGTATGATGTGATAATCACATGTGAATAAATGTGTTTGCCTTGGTGTTATGTCTCACAGCAGCATATACATCACATTGCATGTGTTAAGCATGACTCCTGTCCTATGGGCCTTCAGACCTGTGATCCACAGAGTTACTTTCAACCCAGAGATCTAAACTATGCTCTGCTGTGAACCTGAATAAGAGCGTTTTACTGCAGTGACCTTGACGATCTGACAAATCAGCTTTGCTCCATTGTGTATAGATAGTCAGGATTCAGCTAGCGTCCTCTTAGAGATCAAGTATTCTTCCTATTATACATGGACTCATACACAGCAGTAACATTATCGGGCTGTTAGGTCTGTGTGATTGGTTTGGCTCTGGGTCTCTCATTATCAGCTACTGAGGTCTTTGATCTCTCCTCTCCTTCTAATGCAATGAAGTTGGATTGTCATCAAAATGTTTTTGGCCGATTGCACATTTCCAAGAGGGCCCGACACCTGCCACCATCAAAGCACTCATTGGTCAATATTTAACTAATTAATGCATTTGTGCAGTTATTTAAATCAATGTTTTTTTTGTAATTTATCGTGTTGCTGAAAATTATTTTACTCTTTCAAAACACCAAATGCAGGGGCTTAAATATTTAAAACATCCTATTTAATAGTTGATCATTTTATAAGGGCACAGCATAGTTATTCTGTTTGCCATGTGATCAACTGAGATTCTGGATTAATGTGTTTAAATTATACTCTGAAGCATTAGAATCAGAATAACCAGTGCAAACACAATAACATGGAGTGACACTGGATTAGAGGAGCATAACTGTGTTCTGCTCTGTATTGAAACATTTCTCCTACAAATTATGTTTTCATGAGATTTGAGTCTGTACTCCCACACTTCTCTCTCTCTCTCTCTCTCTCTCTCTCACCCTTCCCCCTCTTCATCACGGCTGATACTGCAGTATGCAGTGTGTGGTGTGGTTATGCTGTCTTTGCATTTTATGCAGAACCCTCAGGGGCCATCGGCTCTATTACAGAATTCAGTAATGATGAGTGAGATAAAAGCGTTTTCTTTTTTCACAGCTACCCTTTCTAATCTCTCTCTCTTGCTCTCTCTCCTTCCTTTACAGAAAAATGTTTGAAAATGTAGGTAATATTTCACTTCAATGTTTAATTGTGTATCTGTGTTAATATGGCATGAAGAACTTATATGGACTGAAGAATAAATTGTCTTTCCTTACTTGTACTTATTGTACAAGTCAAGGCAACATTGTTTCAATATTATGGCATTATTTTATGTAGAATGTATAAACCACTCACTCACACACTGGTGCATTACACATAACCCTTGTGTTCTGTTGAGATATGTTTGGGACATACAAGATATAACAGCCAATTTAACATAAACCACTTATTTTAAACTTGTTAATATATACCTCTGACCCAATCAAGCTCTGAGATCCCAAACATAAATTATGCAACGTTTTTGATGGAAGAGCTGTGATTATAACATTTTGTTTACAGCCAGTTCAGCTACATATTGCTTTGATACCTTAAATGTTAACAATGTTTATTTATACATTTTTCTGAGATATAAAATAGACACAAAACAGAACATGTTAATTAGATATACAGATAAATACTGCTAGCAGTTTGATTTAATTGTTAATTAATAAATCTGTAGGGCATTTAGTGTATGTAGCCTATGCATAGAAGAAAACTAAGAAAACTGACAAATAAGGAGTCAAAAACTACTGACAAATGTGGACCACACCGCTGGTAATGACTTAATTAGTAATCTACTTATCTTCTAATTTCTGTTAACCACTATGTTGTAAAATGTGTACATCACCTTACTCAGAAATGTCACTGTAATTATCTTACATCAATTAAAGCAAAGAAACATTCTTGTGGTCCAAAAATGTACAGGAAATAAAACACAGACCGTGGCAACGTTAGTCTGATAAGCAATTAACATGTGGCTTTGATGAATTTGAGGGATAGAGCATTTATATTATTCTCAATTAAAACCCGTCCTCCACAGCGTTACTCATTTCAACACAAACTCGTTCATACTAATTAGCAGGAGCTTTTATTGCCTCTGAGCTGAGAGGACATTTCAATATCCTATTACAACATAAGCAGATAGTGGCGTGATTGACACACTGTGAAAGTTGGGAAGTAATTACATTATATGCCTCAGTGTGCCTTTCTATCAGCATATAATGACACTGTGTTTCATTCTGTCGTTAATTTTTGTTCTTTTTCTCTTGTGCCTTTAACTCTGACTTCATTCCTCTCTCCGTCCTGAGTATACGTGATAGTGTTTTAAAAATTGAATTAAGCAGATTGACAGACAGTCAAAACCAGAGTGTAACATAAACATTAGAATTGAAAACTCAAATCATTTGATTGCCTTAGTCTATAAAATTTACTTTGAATTTGAAACTGATGTTTTTGGCTCTCTGTCTCTCGCCGCTTATCTTGAACTTCTGAGAAAGCAATTACAAGATGTTTTTGCTGTCACAGACTTGTGCGTGTGTGTGTTGTGGTTTTGACTAGTGTTTTTGGAAACCCCATCAGATAAGAAGGGAAATGGGCACGTGAGATGTAGCAGCATTTCGTTTTAGCACTGAGAGTAAGAAAAGAGGAAGTATGAATACAAATTCTGTTGCTCTATAAATGTCATAAATCTTTCAAATGACCTTGTGTTTAATCTACACTGCAGTATCACTGTGAGAACTGGGGCACAGCTCATTGTGTATTGCAGTCAAATATGCTTAAAATCTTCTCTGGGGAAAATCACATTCACTATAAATCAAAAGATTAAACTTACATTATCTCTCATTAGTGGTCTTACTAAAATTCATTTGGTCTGAATCTGGTTTCCATTGTTAAACCACTAATGTTTAATGCATTTAAACACAAGAGTATTTTATTCCACATTATTAATAATGAAATCTTGTCTTTATGAAAGCAAGATGCATTAATACACATTAATCAGGATAAGACAATGGTACCTTCTGACAGCTGTCTCTAAATTTAATCTCCAATTGGCAGTAAGACAAGAACAAAATCTATACTGGAACAAATAAAAATGTATTTTAATTGAATCTGACATTCAATCCCACCCACCCACTTATCTAAAATATAAATGAACTAAAACCTTGTTTTTTTAAATGAAACCTTATCCATCAAATACAGCAATCACCAAATGAACAGAGTGTTCTCATCATTTCTTTAATGTTTAATCACCCTGTACTTTTATTTAGATCCAAAAACAGGAGCACAATGTACAGGAGCACTCATTTCTGTGCAAGAGAAATGAGAACAGGCTAAAATTAACAATATCAGAGAAGGAGCAAAAAAAAAATGAAAAATCTATTTCTTACAGTATTTTTTGTTGATGTAATGTACTGTTTATCTTAGAGAACAGTCTGTTCTGTGCATCTCCAGGAGTTATTTAAGTATTCTTTTAGTATTTAGTTCAGTAAGAATTGAAAACAGAGAGCAACAGATACTACCTTTAGCTGCAGCTGGACAAGATTTTAAAAGAGAACCTCTCTCTCTCTCTCTCTCTCTCTCTCTCTCTCGCTGTCTCGCTCTCTCTCGCTCTCTGTTATTTAAACATTGTCCTTTACTGATTGTTTTTCTTCTACTGTGCTGTTGTATGGTAGCAATTATTCTGTCTTAAGAAGTGGTTCTGGTGTTCAAAACCTCTGTAACAATTCTCTCACCCTCTCACCAATAAGTAACAGAAATGAACAAATCTTCAGGCCTGCATGTTACTGGCTGAGTGCCAGGCTGTGCTGTCAGCCTGTGGATCTGCAGTAAAACCAGCCCAGAGACTATTTTCTGCAAACAAGACCTCCACAGGGCTCCACATATGGTGCCTCCACAAACCACTGAACAATATACTTTCTATAGTGTTTACTGTATTTTATGTATATTTTAGTGTTTTCTTTCTTTTTATTTTCTCTGTCTCTCCAGAATGTTCCTACAATCTACTTTACATTACATTTAGTCCACTGTTCCACTTTGCGGTTGGAACATAACTATATATTTGCAGGCTGCTATTTTAAAATTTACAGCACTGGATGCTGTTGTCTCTAACTGAGAAACTGTTTGTACTGAAGTACTGTTTGTGCTCTCTCTTTCCCTCTCTTTCTCTCTCTCTCTCACACACACATACACACACACACATACCATGTTTATGGGCACATTCCAAAAAACGTTCTGCTATTTTAAATTTTCAAAATAGATCATTTTGTGTGATTTATAATCTTGTTTAGTCATGGGAACCAAAAATCCCCCAAAAGTCCCCACAAGGTCACATACTAGTATCACTATGTACTACTTGTGGGGACATTTGGTCCTAATATTTAATCACACAAATAATACTATAATATAGTCTTGTCTCACCACAACCTTCTTACAAATAGAATCACTTCAGGTTTTTTATTATGATGGTTCAAGGCTGTGGGCCGAGGACCTGGAGGGGAAAAACAAAACACAATAAAAAAAGCATATTAAAGAGAAAGAAAAAGAGAAAAAGAGAAAACAAATCCACAGGATAGATGCTCTGTGTCTTTTTCTGCCTGAAACTGGCAGAGAATACCTGTGTTCAGAGTTATTTAGAGTGATCGGGTGCAGGTGGGTCTCGATGGTGCACACAGACACATGTTTCTGCACAGTCTGACATAATTGCCATTCTCTCTCCCATTTCATATCTCAGTACCATCAGTCAGAAAGAAGCAGCCCTGTCACAACTGTCTGACTGCAGGGAGGGGACAGAGAGAGAGGTCAGATATGGAAGAAAAAGACAATATTATACTGTGTATGGAGTGCATATCACTCATCCAAAATCAGCATTCCAAAGAGTTCCTGGAGCAAAGACTGTACAATTACAATAATACATTTTTGCAATATATATATATATAATTTATAGGTGTGTGTATATATGTATGTAGTCAACTGCATATATATATAGTCATGTAAATAGTCAAGTATAATTACCCATACTCTGAATTTGTCCTCTGCATTTCACCCATCAACCAGTTAATATATTTCCATGTAATTCTAATGTAATATTACCAGTCACTGTGACTGTTCTAACAAATGCCAATCCAATCGAACAGACTGAAATGACGCAGATTTTTAGTGAGTGTGTGAATGACTGTTTGGAGGCAATATTTCAGCATCTGAAAGGTCTGGGGGAAAGTGAGGAGTGCGGGGGCTTTTACAATTGAGAAAATTCAATGTGACATGCTGAGAATGAATTGCTCAGTCAAGCTGAAATATCCCTCATTCTAATGGCCTGAGACAGTCATTGGTTTATTTTCTCTCCCGATCTCTCAGTCTGCATCTCTCTCTCACTCTTTCTTTCTCTGTGTTATTTTTGCCAGTAACAATCACTGATACAACACGAAGAGTAATCTTGATAAATTCAACACCTAGTACAGTTAACAGTTAACACTCTGTTTAAAAGAATGGTTAACTTAGCTATTAAAATTCCAATACCCATAAAACACCCATAAAGCAGCCTATACCCCTAATCTAATTCATCCCTATCCATCAGTAAATATCAAAGTAAATATCTAAGAACTTTATTACAATGGTAATTGTGTCCATTATACTGTATATGAAGGGACTTGCTGGCCTGAGGACGAAAATGAAAGAGCTATTTCTCAATGTACAGAACTGCTTGATCTGAATTCTTACTCCTACTGACTGCTGATCTAAAGGCTAACAAGCCGACAGATTCTTAAAAGGGGAGCAAAGCATTTTGACTACTGCACATTATGGAGATATTCTTGCAGTCGCACCCTGCTAAAAATGTAGCAACCATTGAGTCAACCCTGAGTGCATGATTCAGCATAATTCGAGCTGTAATGAGAGTTTTGTACAGCAAGTAAAACATCCCACTTCTAAACACATTTGCAGATTTTATACACAGGACTTTTCTTCATCTTAAATTGCAGCTTAAACTTTTTTTATGGGGTGCAGAATCGTAGAGAAGCATTTTTAATTTAAGCTATTACTTTGAAATCTAAGAACGCTGCAGTAAAAATAGGGCAGTAAAATATTGTTATGGGAATTTGAAATAATTATTGCATAAAATGAAATAATGGATGTAATATTTGTCCAGTGTGTATTTTGCATGTATTTATCTGTTTGTGTGTACACTTTTTATGCATTAAAAGTGATACACTTTGCCCTATTCTGAAAACAAAAGGTGAAAATCAAACATTTATTGGCTCACACATTCATGTGCCAAAATATATAAATATACATGATTATTACAGGCTTATGTTGCACAAATATAGTTATAGGAGCCAATCTTGAAATCTTTACAGTGTTGTGCATTCATACCATGGCATCATTGCTAATCATGCTAACATGCTTTGATGCATAAACACAACGGAAATATAATGGCCACTAAACAGACACACACACACACACACACACACACACACACACATTTACATAACATAAAAGAGAAACAGACAGATAGATGGAGAGACCAGTACCACTTACACACCATTAGCAAAATCTCCTTCTTTTTGGCTGAGGGAGAAAAAAAAGGTGCATGCATAAATTTTACACATTTATTTCCATGGTAACCATTCACTGTGTCATTCACATGTCAAAGTGAATCAGAAGAGATTAGGGGCATTTTCTCTCTCTCTCTCTCTCTCTCTCTCTCTCCATTACTTTCACACATACACAGTCCCTCTTACATGTGCTTAATAGAGAATCACATGACAAATAAAAGCCACAGTTAAAAAAAGAGCAAGAGAGAGGGAAAGAGCGAGTGAGAGAGAGTCAGAAATGCCATTTTGAATTTACTTTGAAAGGATTTGCTCAGATTACTTATTTACAAATATAGATAAACGGAGAGGTTAAAAGTTCAGTCGTACTGAGCTGATGAATGTTTATGGAATCTAAAACTTGAACATATTGTTTCAATAATATTTAACATTATTAATGTTGTAAATACTGCTGAAATCACCCTGTCATTACGAACAGGTGCAGACATGTCAGGTATAATAATTGTGACATAACTGTTCTGTTGTAGTGCTGTCTGTTTTAAGGGGGTGGTGGTGGGGGGTGGGTGATCATCTTTGACTTTTAAACAGAACTCATTCATCTTACTCAGTGTTCCCTAAAGACACTGTCTCATACTTCCGTTCTAGACAGTCTGAGGTTCTACACTTGGATGTTGAAAGAACTGCAAAATGAAAACCAGACTTACATGTGACATCTCAGGAATGGCTGCAGAAGCAAAGAGACACCTAATTTATCATGATCCTGCCATCAAAACATTCAGTCTTACATGCTGTTATAGCAAATACAGTACAATGATCTCACTGAGAGTGTCTTTCTAATGCTAGTTGTACATTAGCCACTTGTTGGTTAAAGTGTTTTCAGCATTGCGTTAATGTTTTAACTAACAACTTAATAAATACATTTTTCATATATATAACATTATATATAACATAACATTAATGCTACTAACATTACTGCAAGAACGTTTAGAGAACTTTTAGAGAACATTAGCCAAGGTTCTAAGAACATTCCTGATCCGTGCTGATCAGAACATCTGTGAGCAGCTATAGATTGTAAGAGAAAGATGGTCCAATCTAAACACATACACAGACCTTTGATGCATGTATTTCCTCTGATACACACAGAGTCTGGTCTTCCTGAGTCTGCATGGAGATCAATCAATACACATCAGCTGGAATATATGATACTGAAGCCAGTATAAATCCACACCCATGTCAATTTACACTATTTCCATTTGATTTAGCCTCCACTGCTGCTTAATTGAATAGACAAATACATAATCTAAGCATGAAGTGCTGGTCAATACTGGGATGAGCCATCAAGATCTCTGTAATATGATATTTTCAAACTGTAGAATCCACAAATATTGATTGCTTTGTTATATATTAAAGCTGCTGTTTTATATTAACAAAACACATCTGGTGTAATAATAAACAGTGATATAAAATCTACTAATGGTGCAAAGAATTGCTCTGCTTTTGCTTGTAGCAACTGCAGCCTGTAATGAATTCATTTCACAGAGAGGGAGACCGAGAGAGAGAGAAAGACAGACCGAGGGGGGGAGTGAGTGAGAGAGAGACAGAGTGACAGAGAGAGAGAGCAACGAGAGAGAGA
>JAZGTK010011455.1:0-15600 GCA_036877625.1 Ambastaia sidthimunki | reverse complement strand
AGTTTCCGTGACTAAGACAGGTTAAACGGTAAGTGTTACAATAAAGACTTACGTATAGTATGGGACTAATTTGATTTGGTGGTAGTTTGGAAAAGCATTAAAAGAATTTAACAGGAGTGAGACCCTGATGAGGGAATAAAAACAGGGCAGGAGAATATTAACTTTGGTGATAAAATTATAAGGTTCCTGATAGCAGCTCTAGCAACAATCTGCTGTTACAAGTTGGAATGTAAGCTGGTTATAGATGAAATTGAGAGGGTAATATGGTTAATTTGAAACCAGGTAGATGATCAATGAGAAAAAGATAGATTGAGGAGCAAAGATTTAATCTTTATCTTTATTGAAAAGGACTTAACTAAAAACTAATACCTGTACAGCTGATATGGGATCGCAACAGTGGTTTTCTTAGATCTACACATAAATATGCCTACACCTACAACTGCAAAACTAAAAACAAATCATGGCATTCAAAAATATACTTTATAATAAAACTATAATGTTACTGCATGTACTTAATATTATAATCCATTATAATCCATTTTGTTATTTATTGTTTTATTTCATTTTGTTCTGCTTTTTTAAAAAGTTTGTGTGGATGTTTCTCTACCTTTTTAACCACACATTTTGCATTTTCATAGTTAAGTTTTGCTGCATTCTTAATTGCGTCAGACACGGAATCACCTTCTTCAGCTGCCTGGTATCCAGCAACTCCTCCTCCAATTGCTCCTGCAAGAGCTGCAGCTCCAAAAATGACACCTACAGCAACTCCTGAGCCTGCTGCTCCAGCCCCAGCAACACCTGCAGCAATTCCTGATCCTGCTGCTCCAGCCCCTGCAATACCTGCAGTAATTCCTGATCCTGCTGCTCCAGCCCCTGAAATACCTGCAGCAATTCCTGAACCTGTTGCTCCAATACCAGCTCCTGAAACACTGGCAGCAATTCCTGATCCTGCTGCTCCTGCGACACCTGCAATGCTGGCTGCTTTTATTAAAGCCACCACAGATGCCACTGCAACTCCAATGCCTAGAAAAGCACCAGTCAATGTCCCTGTTGTCACTCCTGCAAGTCTAATTAGAAGTTTATTGTGAACAATCTTCTTAGCTTTTTCTCGTTTTTCTTCAGGCGACAAATTTTCCTCATTTATATTCTTCATCTCCTCTTCAATTTGTTCGTTCACTGCTTGTAGTAGCTCATTGGTATAGCAGCTGTTCTCATTGTCTTTCATAATCTTTTCTATAGTGTCCAGCAGTTTTTTAACCTGGACCCTGTTGCTTCTGTAACCAATTTGACGTTTTTTCCAGTATTTACTGTCAATGACATGACAGCGACCTCCACATTTATCAACAAGCTCCTGTAGTTTTGGACTCTGCTTCACAAATTCCTCGATGGTTTGACCCTCAAGTTGTTCACCATGAGTAAATAGAACCACTGCATATTTGAAGACATTCTCTCCACAACACTTAACAATTTTATCTACAATTTCAATTTCATGTCCTGTGTACCGTCCAACCTTTAGAACAATGGTAAAGATATCAGGGCCCGGACTGCTTTCAATAACAGATCTAATGATCTCTGATTTGATGACATTGTCATCAAGACTTGTGTCCATGAATCCAGGTGTGTCAATAACTGTGACTGGTTTTCCAGAGACCTTCACATCTCCACTTACACATTTAGCTGTCACAGATTCAGGTGAAGCACTGCTTTCAAATATTTTTTGTTTAAGAATGGTATTTCCAGCACTGCTTTTCCCATCTCCTGTTTTTCCAAGAAGTACAATCCTTTTGTTTGGTTGTGAACCAGTAGCTATAAGAATAGTCAAATGTTATTAAAGGCTATTTTCATATTAAATATAAGAAACAATTTCATTTGAAATGTAAAGGCCTACAATTTTCTATTAATTATGAAAAGAAGGTGTAGCATTTAGCTGGTATTGCAAGACAAAAGTTAAAAGAATAAGCAAGATGACCTAAATGACCACCCATTTTAAGCTATTCTGTAGTAGATTTTATTGTTAAATGCACTAACAGTAGATATTGTTCAAAACTGTAGGCCTACCTTAATACTTCATTTACATGAACAGCATGCCTTTCTGGTATATTATTTTGATAACAGGCTTATTATTTGTCATTAAATATTTGTAATTTCTTACCTCCCATTATTCTTTTTTCCTCATGTATGCTGTATTAACAAATCGTCTGTATTTACAGTCTTATACGATCATAGATACTGGTTCGGAATCTACACAATTAACATGAAGCTACTGTATACTCATTCACCATTTGATTTCTTTTAGCAAGTAGCTGGTGTGTTACACTGCTTAAGTCACACTTAAAATGAGTCCTTGTTCACTGCCATGAGTAACAACATGAATAACAAGAATTACCAGAATTACAAGTTCTCTGTATGTATTTCTGCACTACAGAAAGTTCACACCCTCACATTTATAGCAGGCTCCATGGAAGACTGCACTTCTTTTGGAATCCGTAATGATAATGGTAGATGGAGAGGTTGTATTTTTTTGGCATTAAACAACGCTAGCATAATAAACATACTTTCCATTACCTGTCTTGTTTTTATGTCACACATTTGGTATTGTATTACTGTTTTTTCTATTTCTTTTTGCAGGGTGGAGCAAACATTCCTCTTTTTGATTAACACACCCTGCATAATGTCAACATTTAGCCCATAAACCGATGACAGAAATTACTTGTATACAGAAATATACAGTTGTAAACCTAGTTTAAAAAATATGTTGAGGTATATAAAACCTAGTATATAAAAATATGGTTGAGGAAAGTGTGTGGGTTTGCCCAGTTTCTGATTTGCCATGCACTAGATAACATTCAAGCACTTTCTCAAATAAAAATATCTAAAATGTAAAGGCAGTAAAATTACAAACAATAAAACTAACACCTGGCTAAAACCAACCAATCAAATCAGAATGGTTTTGATTAATTTTGTGCTCTAAACTCTATGTGGTCAGAGATCATGTTCACAGACTGTCTGATACATAAAGTTTCAATCTTCTGCTTCCTGTACTGAATACTGCTGAATCATACTCTTCCAGATCTGTCACTAGATGTCAGTACATTGTAACATGCACTTTAATTTCATTATCCTGAGAAATAGGTGGGTAATTCCTTGTAGCATCTGGCCTGACCAAAAAGTTACCAGCTGAATTGTAAAATACATGAGACAGGATTACAAAAGTATTTTTCCTAAATTATTATGTTCAAAGACCTTCAAAAAATTGCAGAACTATAATTTCTGCAGAAAAACGCTGTTACCTACCTACAGATTTTAAATGAATTCTTATCAAGCAACTTCAATGAAATGTTACCACATGCTCAAGGTTTTAAAATGACAAAATATGATACATTTACATGAGGTCAAGTTTCAATAAAAATAGAGTATGGCATTTAATTAGCAATCAAGTACACACTAACCTAAACATCTATTTATTCTATTTAGATGTACATTTATAATATCATCCATATCCAGCTTTTCAGAGCACATGGGAGAAACTGAAAAAAATAAAAATGGCATTTTAAACATGTGAATAAAGCAACAAATCATTAAGCTGAACTGAAATGTTTATCAGTTTAAACATGCCCCTTAAGATTGTTTAATGTTCCCATCAATAAATCACAAACCATGTGACTGCATGGCGAGATCAAAGTGTCACAACCATCTTTTTCAACGATTCTGGAATTACCCAATGGTTTTTAGTGTGAGGCTGTTTCGCCTGATATCTTATTGTGCAAGACCATAATCCTAACATTTTTTTGCTGCAACATCATGCTGTTTAGTCTAAGGTGCGATGCCGTTTCATCTGATGTCTTAGTACTGATGCTGAGGTCTGAGGTTTTTCTAAAATCGACACCGTAAGCGCAAATGATGCTCAGTCAAGAGAATTCAAACAGTTGTCATTGGCCAGACAATCAACCAAACTGTTTAAAGCAACATGGTGAGTGATTCCATCACGTTCCCAGTCACCAGAGTTTGAATCGCCATTACCTGCTGCACATCATCAAACTCATCACCCGCACCTGTTCGTCATCAGAGACTGCCTTATATAAATGCACACCTCAGCTCCACTAGTCGTCCGGTCTCGTCTTCACGTTGCGGACTCCGTCTGGTAGAGTATACGGATTTCCAGATCATATACTAACCTGTATTCCTCACCTGTGTTCCCTTGTCCTTGTCCTAGTCCAAGTTCCAGTTTTGCTGAGGTGTGTGTTTTTTTTTGTTCCTGGTTTCTCCGCTCTCCATTCTCCCTCGCCATACTTGGGAAAGAAACTATTTCAAGAGACTCTCGCCATCCTACAGAATAAAGGAAACAAGAAAACCCTGTCTAATCCACGATCCTGAACTCTAAGCAAACCCAAGTTTCCATTACTTCCCTGTTCCTACGTTCCCTGTCTACTTACCTGTGCATTACAATAAACCTGTCTATTCTACGCTTCACACTTGTGTCCACGTGTGTTACAGTAGACCGGACCCCAAAACAGTGACTGCGTTTGTTTTGTTTTTTTTTCCCCAGTGTTTTCTTTTACTACACGGGTCCAAACGTGGCCAGCAAAACACAGCTGTCCGGGAACGGTCCTCGAGAGAGCCTCCTGCAGTATATCGAGTGGGTGCTGGCGTCCTGCAGACCAACTATGACGATCGAGCTCGTCACGGTGGATGCCAGCCCCACTCCAGATCCAGAACAAAGCTCGGGCCTTCCCGAGCCTTCCAAAGCCTGGGGCCTTTCCAGAGCCCCGGAGTTCCAGTCTCAGGTCCGGGGGCTTCCAGAGGGTTTCCAAAACCCCGGAGTTACAGTCTCAGGTCTGGGGGCTTCCAGAGGGTTTCCAGAGCCCATGAGTCCCAGTCTCGGGTCCGGGGGCTTCCAGAGGGTTTCCAGAGCCCATGAGTCCCAGTCTCAGGTCCGGGGGCTTCCTGTTTGTTTAATTAAATGATCACATTGTGTTTTCATTGCATTTTTTTTTCACTTAGTATGTTTTTATGGCCTGCTGGGAAAGGCAACAGTTAGTTTCTCAGTCTATTTTTCCATCAGAAACTCATTTATCAATATGCAGCTTACTTCGCAGTAATAGAATATTCATATTGATTATTATTATTATTTCTTCGGTTAACTGTTACACAAGCGCACAATCACAGGCCCAGTGTTTCTCTAAACCAAATCAAGCTTTCATATATAGAAAAGTTTAAGTTTCATTACCTGAACCAACTGAACTAAAATAAGGACTGCAACAATAGTCAACAAAATAAAAAATCAACAAATCTCTTATAGCCACCACAGTTACAAAGCTGCTACAGAGCAAACACTGCATATGTATCCACATCACATACTGTATGTAGGAATAGATGAAAAGCTAATGACTAGATTGACATCATAGAGACATTACAGCTAAGTTATTTTGGCCCATACACTTACTCTCTTGCATTTTAACAAATTCTTGACTTGTCATTTATGGTTAAATGGCAACTGTGCACACGACAAATGTTGCGATTGACTGTGTTGCAGTGCTATACAACCTTTTAATTTAGGGGTTAAACTTCTGCCCACATAAACACTAATTTGCCAACATTGCCATAATTTTATGCAAGTTTAGATATTTGTCTATAGACTTTTATTTAAGCTTATAGAGGCGACTCCATTGCAAAGCCATTTTCCCCTCTTTTTATCATTTTGCCTATTCTGAACTGAACAGTCAGGTACAAGATGTTGAGGATAGAACATTGACCTGTCTTTAGTGTTTTTTGTTTGTTTCTAAACCAGATTTAATTATTCCCAAAACAGAGCTATATTCCACCATGTATTTGCAAAGCTATTTTCCTTTTATTGGGTCAAATGTGTCAGTGGGACAAACATTTACATTGATTAATTTAACAGCTTTTATGAAAGTGCATTACAAACGAGCACAAATAACAAGCAATCTGTAATAAGGGTCAACAATAAAGGCAGTACCCAATGCAAAGTTCATAGTACAAAGCAAGTTTGTACATAAGCTATAACAGATGTTAAACCAGTGCTGCTGCATTCTGAATCATCTGCTCATGGTTAGTCATGCTGTTTAAAAGGTAGTTTAGTCTAGTTTAGTCCTTGAGATTGTGTTTGCACCGTTTACATACAGTGAAGAAGTCAGAGCGCAGGTATTAGTTCAGTTCTATAAGTTCAGACTGATGATCTGTTTTCTTTTGCTGTTCCGTGTTTCCCAGTTTGGCCTTAGGAGTTACCATATTTCCATGAAGAGTTCCCTTCTCATAATGAAAGTTTTGAAGCTTTATTTGTAATATACCTTTTCTGCCAAGGTTTTGGCAAAAATAAAAAGAATGTTTGTTGCTTTACTGTGGTGTGTTATTTTCTGTTTTGAAGCTTTGCCTATTTACACTTTTTAAAGTTCACACTAAATAACAAATGCCAATAAGTACAACTTTCTTGAAAGGTTTCTACTTCCTGATTGGACAAATTCAATGCATTGTTGTTCTAACTTTATTTTACTTTTGTCAGATTCATTACACGACTTTGTATGTACTTTAAGAAAGCGAAAAAATAAAATGTTAGGTATAAAACTGAGAAATAAATAGAAAAAAAACAATTTGGTTGTTAATTTACACATGTCTGTAAATCTGAAGATTTTAAGACAGTTTAAGAAAACTACTGTAAACTTAAAGATTAAAACATTATTTTTTACAGTGTTGTATTTTTATTGCATTCACATCTTTACAAATTATGAGTTAACATGTTTCAAACCCAAGTATGTTTACACTCAAAATGCTTCTTTCCTAATTTCTTAGTTGTTGTGTATTGCCGTAATGTGCATCACACTCTTGTTATAATTAACTTAAAAAAGCATAAACTTTTCAGAACGACCATAAACATACAAATTAGGTCTTAAGCAAGACAAAAAACTATTTCCGCCCAAGTATGACCCAACCCGGTTAATGTTTGTTTGTTTGTTTGTTTAGTTATTGTGTATGTTCCCCGTGGGGTAGTTCAATAAACACATATTTGTGGTGTATTGTTTCTGTTTTTATTGCTTAAACAGTAACGTCACTTAAACTGTCTTCCCATCTAGCCAAAATACGTAACTGTTACGTAACTGCAACGTAATTTGACGATCAAACCATTGATGTGGCAACGTAACTGCTTACATTGTGACAACCGGAAAAGTAAAAGTCCCGGATTCATCGCCACGACATAACTTTGTGACGTTGTACGGTAGTAACCCTGATGTTGTGACAACGTAGTGCTGTGATTGTCATTTGGTAATTTTACTTTGTATTATCACATTTTAACTTTTAAAGGGCGAACATGCATTAGTCTAACTATGTATGTTTATTTATTGCTCCAAATGTAAATGAAGATGTAAATGAAAATAAATGTAAACAAATGTAAATGAAGAGACGCAGACTAATGTATTTAGTTAACTTATTTTCAAGTTTGACATCATTGCCTGACATCACTATTAAAATGCACGTTTACACTGAAAATGCAACATTTGGTATTACTAATCACATAATCATTACTCAAGAGTGGAACACATCATTTAGTGGTTTTGTACAGTATATTATCTTGGACAAAACATTTTCTATAAAAAACTTTCTATAGCAGTTTTTGTAATGTACATAAACAAGCATAATGTTAGCATACAAAATTAAAGATAGTAAAATATATACCAAAACATATTAACTAGAAGGTAAATTCAAAGGGCACATGTACACTATTAACAGCTGACTGAACGCTATACTGAATTAATATACCTAAATAAGTGACACTTCAATTAATTATAAATTAACTATATTGTAAACATTACATGAGAAATAATCTCTGAAGAAATGCTTAAATGCAAATTGTATTTTGAAGGGTGATCGGTCACTTCCGCTATACATTAGTATGTCCCAATACTTGTTTGACTGTAGTGCTAAAGCAAAATAATTGACTACAAATAAAACTGTAGCAGTAAACACACAAAAGAAGGGACCAGTGTTAGTGTATTTTTTTTTTAATTTAAACATTAACAGAAAGACAGAAATATATACAATTTTGCAAATTGTATATATAGCAAATACAACACACAAAATTACATCATAAAATAAAACAACAAAATAACAGATTGGATGCCTAAAATAAATGTAATTACCAAACCAAAATCCAGTTTAAGTACTTTACTTTGAAACATTTTACTCCTTTCCACAACTCTAATAATGATAACTCCTCTTTAAAGAAAAAAAATAACAGATTTGACATTGGTGTATACAGAGTCTTAGCAGTATTTACAACAAATAAAGAAGTTTTTGTCTGTTAATATAAGAGACATTATAATATATTTCTAGGTTACTAAAGCAGCTTATAGCCAAATTACTGTGATATTTTGTCTGTTTAGTTTATTCATTTAGGTTTTTGGTTGAAAGATCATTTAGATCATTTCCATGATTATAAAATGTAAAAAAAAAAGTTATTTAATTAATTGCTTACTTGTACAAATGTTTACATCTTTCACATATTTCTATTTCCATCTTGGACAAAAATAAAATTCCCCAGGATACCTCAAATAATCACCCAAAATGAATTCAATTATTGATTGAGTATTTGAACATTTGATTTATTAAGGAGAACTTTTTATATTTTTATTCAACAAACATTTTTAGGATTACACATCGCACTACGACATGCTGGACTGAATGCAAGTTCAGATCCATCAAACCCAGAAAGAAAACAAAGCTTGGTAAAACAACCTGTTGTAAAAAAACACACACACACACACACACATATATATATATAAAATACTATAGACAGTAATAAATCAAAGGCACACAGAGAACACATTTAGCGATAATTATCAAAAAAGACAAATCCTAAAGCCACATTAACTTAATTGTTAATCCAACAATGATCTATTAAATACATAACACATAAAACCAACTTCATAGTTCTCATTTTCCGCCATGAGTAGTCATTAACTCCACCCACTTCCAGCTTAAGACTGTAGCACTGGCGTTGCCATCGCAAAATAAAGAGAATAAAAGTCAAATACAAGGAGGCTATAAGAATATATGGTATTGTTTTGTCACCAATGTTAAAAGCGTTGGAGTAGTTTTATGATGGCAGCATTAAAAAAGTGTTTTCTTGTCTAATTAATTGCTGTTGGGTGTACTTTTGTCGACTTGGTGAATTAGCAGAAGTCCATCCACAATCTGGGGGTCAATCATGGCACTCATTTTAGTGAATGACTAGAATCGTTTTGGGTGGGAGATTAATGTAAACACAGGCATTGGATAGGAGGCATGTGTAATTTAACTGTAAACAGGCAGAACAATAATGGATATGGACTTAGGATCGGATCTGAGCACGCATTATATTAATGTGCTTTTGTGCTACAATAATGCACTCTCGAAATTTGTCATTAAAATAACACCATAAACAATAACTAATGCTATGAACCAGACCCTGCATGTAAAAATGCTGCATATTTGATCCATGTGCAGTTGTGACTGTATGAAGTTAGGATCTAAAGATTAAGATCTAAAGCAAGGTTAAGATCTAAAGCATCTTTTACACTGAATATAATTGAGAGACTCATATGCAACTATTATAGCCGGTCCAAACATTTACTGATGGCCAGGAAGGCAACACTGTACATCTGGAGTCAGGTGAACATTTAAACTGCATGATCAGTCTAAATTATTGAAAGTGAACATCTTGCAATGACAATAACAAATGACACTCACTGAAGCCAAACTAATTGTCTGAAATGTTTTTTTAGTAATTTATTTACTTTTGTAACTCATACAATAACATCATGCAGGAGCAAAAATACATTTTACCTTCAGCAAATTCTTTACTTAAACAGAGCGAATGTATTTGTCTTGACTAATCTTTCACTGGTCATCTGCGAAAAGGCACCAAGTTGCACCTATTGACAGAAGAATAAAACACATTAATTATAAATACTCTATTATTTTCTGTCCACTGCAGATGCATTTTTACTAGCGTAGCCAAATCTTTACTGCATTACTTTTCAGAATATTCTTGATAGACATGCACCAATAGAACCCATGGAAATGCACGGATACATCAGTATGTTTTTCTTCTTATTCTCTTATATTTCTGAATATTATTATTATTATTTCATATTTCTGAACTTTCATATTTCATATTTCTGGACGTAAATCTGTTATTAAAGCGCTAATTCAACACACAACTAACACCAAACTTCAATTGCTCTATAAATCATTATCTAAATTATATTATATACATATTATAAATATTATTATCAATATTATCTATAAAATGTGTTTAACCTTTGACAACTTTGCAACATGCCAATAAAAAAATCATTTGTTTATTATAATGTTGTTTGAGATATTTTTAGTGTCATCATTTGTCAGATCATGTAGTTTAATTGTATAATACTTGGTATCGGCGAGTACCAGAAAGAAAATATCAGTACCCATAATTGGTTCCCAAAATAGTATTGGTGCATCACTAATTCTTGATATCACTCCACAGTATAAACAAAATATATCTTCCTGCTCAAAAATCTTTTGTTTTTTCAGGTATATAGTTGTAGAATCTTACCCTAGCAATCCTCTACCAGACCATTGCTGAGGAGTCAAATGAAGATGCATTTCTTGGCCATTTCGAATTACTCCAACACGTAGGATTTTCTACATCAATGACAGAAGGAATAAATTCAGTAAGACAAACTAAAATGGAACCCTGTAGTATTCTGTATTTGAACAGAAATGCGGGATGCTGGAAAAATTAGTAGATGTGACTGAGCTATAGTTGACAGCATGGAGACAATTGCAACTTACACCTTCACTGTGCTGGACAACAGAAGCAATGTCACGCAGATTCCTGAAGTTTCGTGTATTTACAGACCCAAACTCAACAACCTCATCACCATCTCGCAAACCCTAAACAAAAAAAAGATGAAGAAGTCTACGAACTGTAAAATGCAAACAACCACTTTGTATAGTGTTAATTAGCAAATTCTCTGTTTGCTCATTAGTTTGTGCTTGAATGTAAACAGTTTATGGCCATAATTTGACACATTTCTGAATACCACTTTACATACTTTACAAGAAAAAAACCTCTCAAGTAAAGCCAGGATCAAGCATTATACAAAGAGAGTCTATTTGTAAATAAAAGTTTACATCAACTTCACAGAATCTGTTAATATAATGGCTACAAAGTTGATGGGGGGTATAAACTTACCGCCCGATAGGCAGGGGAGCCCTCTGTTATTTTATCTACCCGGGCAAATGGGGATGGCAGGGATACCGTCTGTAAAGTGGCCTCCGTCTGTGACTTTACGTCTTCCTTCTCATGCTTGACCCTTGCCTTTGCATGGAGCTTATGAAGGGCACTTTCAATCTCTATCATGACAGCTTTATGATCATTCTGTAAACCTTAAAAATTGTAATGAGATTTTATTTACAAGGTAAATACGCAGCAAACTATTTAAATTATATATAACTATCATGATTCATCTCCAACACTAATATCATGGTGTGTTTATGTTAGGGCCTGCAGAACCCTAGAACTGTACTCTTTTAATGAAGTAGAATCATTCTTAACACAGCTAAAACTGTCACTCACAAGAGATATTGTGCCTTGCTGTCCGGACCTTGTAGAGATCCACATCCGCACGAGGAAAGCCCTCACCGTCAACCAGAGAAGCGTGCATGCCTACATCACCCTGCTGTATAATGTTATTACTGATTAAGAAGTAAATGTACTGTGAGTGTTTGTACAATCTCAGAATGCAACACACAATAAACAACACTGGGCACCACCATAATGACGCTATACTTCTATTATACCACACACAACATGATTCATACACATATTAAATGAAGACGGAGGTCCAACGTGCAGTTGTTATTTGCCACAAAAATAAGATATTTAATGTCCATGTGCATCTTCCTGTCAGAGACGACAGGCTGGTATTAACATGAACAGGAGAAATTGGAAAGCCCAGTATAGCAGCTCTAATGCCTTCCATATGCCATGTCTTCATTTCAACAGTTACTGCTGTTTGATGACAACACTGCAGTTGCTGTTAGAAGTGGAAACCAAAGTAAATGCAAAACCTAAAGTCTGTTAGCTTAAGAACTCTGAGAGAGAGAGAGAGAGAGAGAGAGCTTAAGAGTCTTGTGTGAATGACTATCCGCCTACTAATTATATTCCCAATATTCCCAACGTCATGGTTTGTTCAAACTTACATCTTCGAGCATGTCGTAATATGCCTTGATTTGTTCTTCAATTTCATCTTTGCGTTTAATTAGCAGTCGAACGTCCTCTTCAGCATTTGGCCCAACAATGTTACCCTCTGTCATTTTGATGCCTTTTAAGGAGCAATCGCTAAACCTTTAATATTTACCTGACGATATATGAAAATATGTGCGTCACTTCGAGAATCCACGCCTATCTTTCTTGTTCTTTTGTCCGAAAGTGGGTTTACTTCCGGTTTACAAGCCAAATAGAGTGGAGCATAGCGCCACCTCTTGCGTGAGCGACTTAGGTAAAGGTAATCAAAATTGTTTAATTCAACAATTTAAATTTACAAAGTTAAGTAGGGAAAAATAATGCATATGTAAATATAACAAGCACACAATTAAATATGCACTGAAATCATCATCTTTTGTGGTTCACTCTGTGCAAATATAAAATCTATACATATATACATACACATTAAACACACACACACACGATTGGGTGTATGGGTAATGTGCTTTAGATGCACCCAGGTCTGAACACACGTAAAATCACACTTATTTTTAGGTAAGTCAATGTCATGTGTTATAGTGTTGTGTCACCTAGCCTTTAAAAGGTACCTGCAAAAAAAAGTATCAGATTCTTAATCTGACGAAAAGCCATGCAGGCATGACCAGAGTATCCATGTCTTAGGGAACTGGATCCATACGTAAAATGAAATGTTCCCTTTCAAGGGAACTCGACTCTGTATCATGGTTCGCTATAAGTAACAATAATGCCCATTGTGAGGAAAGGTTGGCCCAGAAGCTGTGAAACATTGGCCTTAGATGATGCTACACTCCTGGTAGAATGGGCCCTAAAGAACAGGGGTGACACTAGGCCACAGGCCTCATAGACCAGGGTAATAGCATCTGTGATCCAATGAGATAAGTGCGGTTTGGTGACTGCATTACCTCAGTTCTGCCGCACTAAGGCAAAAGGTCGTAACTTCGATTTTTGGTGAAAATGAGTTATTGTCATTTTTGGGACAATAAACCTAGGTTTTATGATGTAGACAAACATCAAGTTTTAATTCGTTTGTTTTTGGGGTGAAATAAGATGATGTTTTTGCCGTAACTTCAAAAAGCCAAGGGGAAACTGTGGTAGAAGCCCGTAACGTCAGATACTGCTTCATACTTTCGTTTCACGCTGCTCCTGACACCTCAAATGAAGTTACGGCACTCTGCCTTGTACTGACTGACCATCAACGTGAAGTTACTGTATTGCTGTGCTGGAGGTACGGTGTTATGGTATGTATTATGCAATCATTAAATCATGCAATTTTTATATGCAAATAAAAATATGTTGCTAAATGTGCAGCAATTTTATTACAATAAGTCCAATATGGTCAATAATTGTTTTTTGTAGAAAGATTAATATAGGTATACACTACAAAATGCGACAATTACAATATTACGCCTATAGTTCAATTGTCAGGACATCAAGATAACTTTAAAGTCATTTTTCTCAGATTCACACTCTAGTGAGTTAAGGTCTTTTGCCTTAGTAGGGCAGAGTTAAACAGACCAGGAACTATGAGGTCTTGCATGTTAGATTTGAGAAGGGTTAAGTTCTGGCTCTACTAGCAGACTGTTGGATACGGTCGGATGGAGGCAGACTTCTAAACTCTTCCTGAGTTAAAACATTAGTATGGTGTTGTTTTAAAATGAGTATAAATACACTGCTCAAAAGAAATAAAGGGAACACTAAAATAACATCCTAGATCTGAATGAAAGAAATATTCTTATAAAATACTTTGTTCTTTACATAGTTGAATGTGCTGACAACAAAATCACACAAAAAATTATAAATGGAAATCAAATTTATTAACCCATGGAGGTCTGGATTTGGAGTCACACTCAAAATTGAAGTGGAAAAACACACTACAGGCTGATCCAACTTTGTAATGTCCTTAAAACAAGTCAAAATGAGGCTCAGTAGTGTGTGTGTGGCCTCCACGTGCCTGTATGACCTCCCTACAATGCCTGGGCATGCTCCTGATGAAGTGGCGGATGGTCTCCTAAGGGATCTCCTCTCAGACCTGAACTAAAGCATCTGCCAACTCCTGGACAGTCTGTGGTGCAACATGGCGTTGGTGGATGGAGCGAGACATGATGTCCCAGATGTGCTCAGATGTGCTCTTCAGATCTGGGGAACGGGCGGGCCAGTCCATAGCATCAATGCCTTCGTCTAGCAGGACCTGCCGACACACTCCAGCCACATGACGTCTAGCATTGTCTTGCATTAGGAGGAACCCAAGGAGGAATTCAAAAGTGGGCAGTTTGATTTCACAGAAATGTGATTGACTTGGGGCCCGTTTCAGAAAGGTGGTTAAGTGAAAACTCTGAGTATGTTAACCCTGAATTATGGGAAACTCTGAGTTTTCGGTTTCAGAAAGGGAGATAAGTCAAACCCGAGAATGCAGGGTAAGTCAAGCCAGTTTCTGAAAGAGAGGTAACCTATACCCCGAGTCTGTTACCGTGGTAACTTACTCTGTGAAGCTAACCTGGTCGGGAGCAGCTTTTCTTCATTAAACCCGGAGTTTCTTTCGGTCTCCTCCCCTTTTTTCCGCCAACCCTCCAATCACAGATGGAGCCACGAGCCACGAGTTTTATGACATGTTTAATATTCTGTTTAAATATTTCATTCATTCTTTAGGTACATTTATTCATTGCACATATGTTTGTCTTGCAGACTGTTTAAAAGTGAAAATGTCCTTTCATACAGAATCCTGTAGACAAGGAGGCTGCATTAATTCACAGAGTTACATTTACACAGATAGAGGATTTTGCGTCTTCGAGTGTATTTTTTTTGTCATATCCTGATGCATTTTTTTATTTGAGTGGTACAGTTTTTCTAGAGAGTAAATTAAATATACAATATACGAATTGTAACTTGCCTTGTTCGCAGAGACTAATTACTCTAAGTCAAAGACAAAAGACAACCATTAAACAGCTACTCTAGTGGTGTAGATGGTAAGACGTGTATTACAGTCATTCTGGACGCGGTTGATCCGAGTTCAAATCCTCTATTAGCGGAGCTTTTTTTCCCCCCTTTTCAAATGTCATATCATATCAGAAAGGCATTTATTTTCAATAAAAATTAAGATCATAATCGAAAGAAAGTATCGGGTGTGGTTAGGGTAGGTGTAGGGAAGGTTTATATTGTCCGGAAAAGGTGGCATCTATTATAATTCTAATAATCTATAATAATTTGAATTTAAATCATTTGCACGCAATATGTTATTATTGTATACCGTTTTATAATGTAGTACAATACTGAGGTGCAGACAATTGCCACTAATTGCAATAAGTAGTATAAATAGC
>JAZGTK010011454.1:0-15600 GCA_036877625.1 Ambastaia sidthimunki | reverse complement strand
GAATGGACACAAACCAGTTAATCAAAGCATATAATGGCGCTATAATTTTGAATCATAAGGTGCTTACATGTCCACACTGAGATTAATGGTGTCGTTTTGGGATCCGTATAGTTTGACATAGAAAGTAGGATCTGCATCTTCCGCCTTCTTCCTGTCAAAAACATGCATCTTCATCTGATAGTGGTAGCCTGCAGAGCAATAAACCGGTTTACTACATTATTCAAATAACCAGATTTTTGTGACTCACTGTTACAGCGTGTGACTTTGAGAACAAAAAAAGCCATGTGTTAATGACTTACCACCAAAAGGCGTGTCTGCGCGAGTCTTCAGATACATTTTACTGTTTCTCCTATTTCGCGTTTTCTTGGCATTGTAACCAATACTGTTACAACGGTTTTTTCTACAGCTTAGACAAATGCCCTTCTTGAAGCGATCAGGGCCGGTACACTGGAAGGCGTAGCTCACGTGGTCCTTGTTCATGAGGGAGTCCACAAAGAGATGCACTGCCCGTTCATGTTCGCACTTCATGACTTCCACAAAATCTGTATAGCGCCAAAACCACTGAGGTTACGAGAAAGCTGGAATTTGGCAGAATAAAAATAGGGTGCAAAACATCTTCATGTACTCACTTCCCACAGCAGCAGTGGACAGCACCTCGCCCAAAGAACAGCCTGGTTGAACATCCCCACCGTTAGGATAGATATCAATGTGCCCAATGGGCTCCTGGATTCCGATACTGACACCCAGAGCTCCCCTTGTGTACGTGTGAAGGACATCAACAAAATTAGCGTCATCAGGAGAAAGCCTTTTGTGGGACTCTGCACCCTCAAACATGGGACCAGCGGGATCTAAACCTATTCAGATGTAACAACACAATGGCTCGGGTTTAAAAAGGAAATAAAATGATTATGTGATGAATAAGTTGTAAAAAAGTAACAATGTAAATCTTACCCGTTATACGTCCAATAATTCCATTCACGAAAGTACCAGCATAGCCAGCGACATGAGCCCCGAGACTGTATCCAATCATGTGCACATCTTCAAGTCTTAGCTGTTGCTCTTCCTACCAGAAACAAGACATTAGTCTCCACAACCTGCCACTCCACAATACAGCTTAATCCTAACCATTATGACATATTGCTTCATCTAATCAAAAACAAAGGTGCCTAAAGTTGAAAAGAAAAAATGATTTGGCCTAGGGCAAAAAGCCCTTTTGTTAGATCTCCATGCAGGACAGATGAGAGCAGTTTTGAGATTAAAGCACTCATTGTGCTTCTTGTGCATCACTGCTGTACCATGTTCAACGCCAACTAGGGTATTTGTGTATGTGTGTGTTGGGGGTGGAGAGCAGAGTTACATACTCAGCTGCTCATTTATAATGTTTTCCTCTCTGCCTCCAAGTCAGCAAAGCAAGCCAACTCTATTCGTGAATATTTATTGTTCCATGAGAATGCCCATGTTGCTCTAGGCAAACTCTAAACATTTCAAAATAATAAATAAAACAGCCCCATCTGGAGAAGACAAATTATTCTTCACAGGGACATCTGCTCTGTTCTGTTCTACGAAAGAACGAATAAGGACAAAGACCTGATCTACAAGACCACAAGTGGAGCTTTCATGGTTGCCAATTTGCTTTCTCAAAACACAAATACACACAGAAAGAAACAAACAAACCCAGCAGGATGTTCAATATAGACCAACCTGGAGCCAGTCCAAAACAGTAGCTATACTCTTTCCAACTCTGCGAGTGTGGTTGACGGCATCGGGGTAAAGCTGGTGGGCCAGGCCCAACCAATCAACCACCACCACATTTGCCTCCAACTCTCTTCTCTGAACAGCAGCCACCAGCTTGTGCATCCAGTTTTCAAACATCCCACTCATCTGTGAAATAGAACACACCCCTTACCATACTATACCATAGCAGAAAGTAACATCCAGCAATCAAGTGTGAAATTCCAGCATTTACTACTTAAAAAGTAAAAGTGTGTTGCCACACTGAAGAAAGAAAACTTCAGTTTAGTTAGACTTGATCCTGCAGGACCTCAAACACACATCAAAGATTAAATCTGAGAGACCTCCTGGAGATTTAGTACAAAGGCCATGAAGGCTCGGGTGTCAAGAGCTTCTTAAGCCAAATCTAATACTAAACAAAACAAACACATAAGATACATGACTTTATGGAATTTCTCAATTTAATTTCGCAATTTCTCACCGTCCAGCCATGGATGATCAGAATGGTCTTGGCTGAGGTGTTGAAGCCACACTCCTCAATGCGTTCTCTATTCCCAGGTAGGAGGTAACAGCCATCGTCATCCAAATCAAAAGATTTTCGCATATTGTACTTGATCTGGTCATGCAGCAATTCTGGATCCGTGGGCAACTTGTATTCTTCATCATCTAGAAAGGATGTTTAAATGACATGAATGAATTTCAGTGTAAATCACTAAAAACTTTTAAAAGCGACATAATATTGTCAAAACCAGGTGCTTAAGCTATTCCAATAAAGCTAAAAGTAATTCTTTCATAACTTGCTGTGCTTGAGTTTATTAAAAGCTTAGTGGCATCACTTGATTAAACAACTGAGCTACTGTAGAAGAGCGGGGAATACAGAAATATTGTTTTACAACACTTCCCTATTTCCAATAAAGAACAGAACAAGTTTAGTGTTGTGTTTGTTTTTCAAAGAACAACATCTGCTTTTAGCCAAAGCATTTTTCCTTAAACGTTACAATAACGTTAGCTGAATGGCAGCTGCTCCAGGAAGCGCTTTTAAAAATTTTACGATTTGAATTTTAAGGGTTTAAAAAAATAAAGTGTAGTGTGAACGTAAAGTGAAGTTTTTCAAAGTCAAATAATCTCTGCCCTACTAGATAGCTGCGGTCGACAACAGTGATACAACGTTTACGAAACGTGAACATATCTAAGTGGTCTTTTAAAAGGCAAACCATCGCGGAGGATTTTCAAGGTTTTACTCGCCAGCTCGTCAAATGTGGACATTTTAAACGTTTACTTCATTCATTTTAAACTGCCCTCTTCATTGGCAGGTTCATTAAAACAGTCAGCGTGGTATTGTGAGAATGAACGTATGTTTCTCAAGGTCTGAAGCTCAAATCAGAGCAGCTGGTATTGTTCAAGAACAGTCATCACATTGTTAACAAAAATGCATTAGAAACAACAAGCCGAAATTTAGCGCAACAAACGTGGTAAATATTTGTTTTGCAGCTATGAATGCAGTGTAAACAATAAGCAGTGTAAAATATAAAATACATCTTTCTTACCATTCAATGGCACGTTCTCGCCGGGTGCAGTGGCGGAGGCGCTGAATAAACGGTACAGGATAAAACATAAGTAAATCGATGTTCTTATAGATTTTTCTACCATAATGTTCCGAGCTTTAAAATTATTTATTTATTGCTTGCAAACTACAGTAACAGAGGAAGTTTTTTACGTATCACACCTTCGCTATGATGTGTCAGGAGAATGTATGAACCTGTATCAGATTGCTCATTAGAGTTTTAAATAGTTTTTGTTGGGTCATCTGACCATCGGCAGATCTCTACGACGAAATTCTGTCTTTCTAATTGGTCAAGCCCCTGGCACTAAGTTTGAAGGCGTGGCATATACGTTTGAATGAGTTGTAATTCGTTCAATGCATGCACAGTTCTCACGGTTCTTGTTAACCCTGTGCTGCCCGGGCTTGTGGAAAGCACGTATGGTACTCAGGGCGTTCACACTGACGCACGGAGTATACTAAAGGTTAACAACCCATCAGTGCAGCACATGACTGTTTGTTTACAAATATGCAAACATGAGACACTTTCGTGTATTAGAGTTACTCACACATGGGTCTTATTGTCTTCATCATTTACCCTATATCTTTACATTTTCAATATTTTTTAATAATACATAGTATTAATAATCTGAAACAATAGAATAACTAACAATGTACTATGTGTAATATTACATCATTACGTATAATATTATATAAATAACATTTAATCTTTTTAAGATAGTGCCAATAAACAGTATTTTCATTATACAACAGTATACTGCATACAGTGTGACAACATAGTTAAGGTGAGTTGATGCGTCATGCATGGTGGAAATGTTCAAATTTATGAAGTTTTCTCTAGAATTTAAGCCAAATTTGTGCAAACATTAAAAATCTATTAATAAAAGTTTGAGACTATAACTTTAGTCATAATAAAGTCTGTTGTTGGTATAGAATTAAGAAACAGTGCCTGTAATCACATCTCACAAACTAAACTGGCAAAAGAAATCTCTGTCCTTCACTTATGCAATCACTGTTCCACATTAGTGAATGATTTTATAACAAACATTGTTTGTCATAACAAACAGGGAGTCCCTTGCTAATTTCTGTTTCGTAAGCACCTTATGCAATCCTGTAAATGCACTAACAAAAAAACTAACTTTTTTCACTGTCTCTATCCCTTTGATAAATGCTTCTGCAAACTATATAAAATAAATAAATGTAAATGTGAACATAAATAATGAGCAAATCTTAAATAATAATTGAATCTTAATCACAATTTATGAAGTGTAATTTGTCAATAAGCAAAAAAAACTTCACAATCACAGCGCAATCACCGTCCAGACAAACTTTGTCATAGACATGATTCAGACATACATAGAATTAGAAGAGGCTGCTGAAAATTCCAAATAAGTCACATAGATGAAGCCTGGCCCCCTCCTTCCATTATAGTGGAATCCCTTAGAAAACGCCCTGATGAAGCTCGTCCACACCAGCACAGAAGGCAGGATCTGCATACTAAAGAGCTATAGAGCCTAAAAACACATTATTCACCAACCACTTCTGTGTCATAGCAAAATATATGGATTGCAAAAACATTGACCTAGTTGCCTAGTTATTATGTTTCATCCAACAGTCAAGACATGAAGTCTAAAACAGAAAAACATACCCATACACTTCTAGCATAGCAAATGCAATAGAGCACAAGGCTGTAGTGTACAACATTTTTTGCATGTTTCAGGGGATAATGCATGTATTGCAATCCACCCTGGGTTGTGTAAGAATGCATCTGGGTAGTTTCTATAGACCATAGAAGTGTATTTAGCAGTTCAAAGTTTCTTTTAACAGCAACATTTTAAAGCTTATCAAGTTGTCATTTTATACCAAGACTATGTTTTGGTAACTGGCATGGAGAGAACGTTGCAATGCTGGTATTGAGTTTTCAAGACACATCAAGAGAAAACAACAAAGCCGGCTATGGTTGGCATAGTTACATAGACGTGAATCATCTTTTCCTAATGTGAGCGGTTACTTTACCAGACATGTCACAAGTAACACTGCATAATGCTCTACTTTAGCATTATGGTTTCTGTGGTGGTGCTTTTATTTTAAAGGTCAGCTGTAAATCAAGGCAAGCATTGGGACTTCGGTTGCATTACAGCCTAAAGCCAATTTATATAGTGATATTAAAATATACATTATTTAACTATTTATAAAAAAAATATTAATTTCTAAATAGCTCCTTTTATTTACCGGGCTTTAGTATCAATCGGCACGTACGCCACCTACAGGAAACAGACTGCAGTGATAAGAGTCAATATGAGTGTTTGCATGATCTTTATACCCCATGCGTGACTGTATGAATGCTCTCGGTACGTTGGTGCTTGTATTTTGTATGTCTATCACAAAGATACATTATCACAAATTATGTTTGGAAACGTTTCTGTTTTAACCTATACGATTTAATGCACGAGCGGAAATAGTTGTGAGACGCACCAAGAGGCGCGCGTGATCAGTTACCATGGCAGCTCCCATTGCACTGACAGTAAGTTAAAATAAAATGAAACCATTAGCATCTTATTTTCATCATTGCCAGCGATCAAAGCGATAGATTAACCAAAAAAAACGAAGCTCTTTTCTCACTTCCAAGGTTAGGACTAAATTTACCCAGTTGGCTGGTTCACAAAAGAAGAAACAAAGGTTGCGTTTATTTATATGTCAACAGTGCGTTTCTTCATTATGCATAACAGTCTGGTATCGCAGAGCATTGAATTAATCGTGTAACCATATAAACACCACATGTAGTAATTGTTTTAGTGCGATGCTTTGATGAATTGTTGAATTTCTTGCATTTGAAAATTCTGCCACCATGCGGATGTCACCGATACTGTTTAGAATGACATTAAAGTAAAAGAGTTGAACTGTTTTTGACGAAGTTAATACTCCGTGTATGTTTTTCACATAGACATGTTGCCACTGTGGTAAAAATGTGGTATTTATGTGAGAAACAAAATCAGTACTACTTGGTAAGCAAAATAGTCAATCAAGTTTCATTCTGACCGTATGCAGCTGTTATCCCTGAAAAAGATGTTGATGGAAACTCTGCTTGGACCAGAGATGCATGATGCCAGCCACTGTACCAGCCAACAAATATTTCAGAACCATAAACTTCTTATTACTAGATAAAAGATCATTGAAATTGGAGACAATACACTACAATTATATTTCTAAAAACACCTAGAGGAGGAACACACTGATCAATTTTCTATGAAGCAGAAGTGTAAACTTCTCTAAGTCAACCTTAACCAAATCTAACCAGTTAACAACACAGATCAAATAATGTAAGTCATGATTAGCTTACTAATGACAGATAGTCAGACTAGTCTACATCATTATTTATCAACAATGTTTGAGTTGGATGTACAAACGGTCAGTACAAACAGATAATTCTCTGAAAAACAAAGATGGTCTGAAAAATAGTGTTTTGTATTGTCCTACTTTTTCATGGAGGGATTGCATCATGTTTTCAAAAGTGACATGTTTTCGTTTTAATCAATAAACCAGCAGTCCAGTCATTTTGCTTGTTGAGGGGGAGGGAGATTCACAGAATAAACCCCTGCATGTAATCTCTGCTGATAAAAACATTTTTACACTCAAAATTTAACAAACATGACAAAACCTTTTATGTACACATTCATTTTTAGAATCATATATATTTAACAATGAACTTCGAAATAAATTCTTATTTGAAATAAATAAAAGTACATTAAACACAAATATACTGTATAAAATCGTGTCATACTAAGTCTGATCTTACATCATCAGGTTGATGTTTCCTAAAACACAATAAACTTCAGATTTGCTGTTGAAGTTTTGTTTAAACTTTGACATTTTCTTGATTTCTTTTTCGTAATGTAGGAAATGGAGAGGCCAGATGCGCTATAATCATTTTCTTTCTCTGTGCATGTGTGTGATTGTTCGGGGTGGAAATAGAGAGATCAATTCACACATAAAAGATTAAAGAAGAAGAAGACAGAAATTTGGCATTTGCAACAGATGAAATACTAGACATGCTGTTATAAAGTTATGAAATCTATCATTTTCATGGCAGGCTTGTGCTCTAACATGTAGAAAATTCCTTTCATCATAAGAGAAGCAGCTTTGTATGTTCCTGCATCGTTTCTTGTGTAACTCAGTCTTACGGTTATGAAAATGATTTCTTAGTTACCTGAGGTCGTTTCTATATCGTGATTAAAAGCTTCTTAAGACATGGTTGTGTGACAGTCCCGTATTTGCATAGTGATGTTATTGCCACATATCAGCCTGTGACTAATCAAACGATGAATGACTTAATAATGGCAGATATGGTAAAAGGGTGCTGTGGTAATTGATGTTGGCATCAATCGTATCCAGGACCCTGCGACCGGTAAACTTTATCTTGTCAGGGACGTGGACTTTGAAGGTAAATGTCATGGTTAAATGCATGAATCCCTGATTGTTCTTTATCAATAAAAGTGTGTAATACTGTCAGATGTCATTTCCTCATAACCATTTACACAGTAATAGTTGAAACCTGCAATTTTATTATGAAACTTTGGATTTTATTATGAACTTTGTTTGAAGCACAGCAATCACACCCCAAATGGCACTTAAAACAAGATTTATATTTTGATTTATGGCAGGAGTGTAAAAGCACTGCTTGGCCCAGGCAGGTATCAGTGTGATAGGACGTAACAATAGATGTTTGTTCTTTTTCTAATCAGCTGTAAAGCAGAAGGCTGGATTTATCACTTCTGTGCCTGGTGGAGTCGGCCCAATGACCATCACCACAGTAATGAGAAACACACTCACCGCAGCCAAAAACACCCCAACATACTGAACAAGCAGAGGAAGCCTGCTTGTTCATTAAAGGTGGTCAACATTGCAAGAACTCTTTAAAGGTTGGATTCATTTAATTGGCACTATTTTGTCCATGTCCTGATTTTAAACGCAAGCACCTGCAGGCTTCCACTAGGGCTTCCTTCCCTGCCCATCGGCAAGCTGTAACAGGCTCCTTGTAGCTGGCAAGGCAGCCATGCATGTCTCTGACAGTAAATACACCCTAGTTCTGGTCTTACCTCTGTAATAAAGATTAAATAAAGATTCATCCTCACTGATACTAGGGAACTGTTGCCTTTGTTGCAGTGTTTTTGTCAGAACCATAAAAATAATTGGCTTACTGTAAATATAATACCGTAGTATTATTTGCTTCCTTCATAATGGAAGGCACAAGTGTCGACGGAAGTGTTTTGCTGACATCACACTCATGGGAGAGTTTCGGTAGGACCTGAATGACTGCCTGCCAGGTGGCCTCATCGCAGGTTAATTGGCGGTTATCAGATATCTGACAGGCTGTTCGACGCTGATATAAAAAGGGAGGCATCTAAAAACACTGAAAACGTTTTATATGTTTTCTCAGGAAAATTTTCAACTTTTAAAGTTGTTTAAATTCAGAACAACAAAATGACAAAGCAAAACCATTATGAATGCAAAAATAAATGATGCAGCTGTACTTATTTTATGTATATATTTACCTATTTAGGGTATTATGTATACAGATCATTGGCGTTTTTAATACAGAAATGTGTGTATTTTTGTTGCATATCTTTTTTTTGTATAAATAGCATGTAATTATTATTTCCATTGCCATGAAGCTTTTGGTATAAATAATCTGGTTTTGTCATGTCAACATACTCTTGTCAATAAAATACTTAATTATTTTAAATACTTAAAATAATTCAGGTTCAGTTTTGTTCTTCCAAACTACCAATAAAATAATTAATTGATTAATTAAATAAATGTATATCAGCAGTTTCATTTTATAAGATGAAGAATACTCATAGGATTGCATTTAGCAATTTAGCATTTAAATGCTAATCCATAGCATTTAAGTTTTATTATGTTTCTAAATTATATTATGTTTCTAAAATGTCACAATAAAGTCACAATATTTTGGTTTAGGCACTGTGTGTTTTTTTTTTACTTTAGCCAAGCAATATTTTACATCTATTCCAAACCATGATGCTGTTGCATTTAATTTCTTCAAAGTAATCTAATTGTGCCAAAGAAAACTGTTGAACTTGGAAAGTTAAATGTGTAGTTCAAAAGATAAATAACCTTTTCAAAACTATTATATTCTTATTATATTCCATTCTTTTATTCTAAGTCAGGTTTTACTCACTAAAAAAGGAACCAAAATCACACATAATAAGTAACTATGTTAAATTAATAGTCTGTTACTGTCATCAAAACTGTTCAGTGCAAAAAACATGTAAAACATGTCTGTGCACGCTGCTGGCCTGTGGACCAGGAAGTGATGCGTAGCCTTTTAAGTTTGGGAAAAAGCATTCTAGGTTAAAATGCAGGTACTACAGGCTGTTAAAATGATTGGCTATCCATAGTGACGCACAATAAGGATATGCTGGGATGGTATATATTGTGAGAACAATTGTGTTTTCATCTGGAGAGCAGCAGAACTTTGGTAAAATCCAGGCAGACCAAGATAATCTAATCGACATCAGACCACATCATGTCACAACAATGTTTACATGGTGAGTCATTTGCTATAATACTGTTTATTCCACAGAATAGACCCATAATGAGATTCTGTTTCAAAGACAATAAAAGTTTACTAAAAAGTTAATAAAACGTTTATATGAACTTTTTCTGTAAATCTGCAGCAGTATTTGGATTGATTGTGGTTCTAGCTGCCTTCTGTGAGTCTGGACACACTAAAGAGACTTCAGATGACCTTTTTAACACAAGACAGCCTTTTAGTAATGGTAAGTGCTTTACAATTACTAGTTGTTGTAAATTAATACCACAAAAGTTGTATTTATATTTTGTAATTTAATTTTAAATAGTGTCCCAAAAACAATAATTTCTAGTTTATCTTAATGATATTGATATTAGTGGTTATGTGGAACACAAAAGAAAATATTTTGAAGTAAATTGGTAAGCAAATAACAGCAAATAACAAATAACACCCATTGATTTTTTTTTTATTGTATAGACACAAAAAATTGTAACGATCTATTTCTCAATCTACTTTTGTGTTACACAGAAAAAGCTGTATAGGTTTAGAATGAAATGAGGTTGAGTAAATGATGGAGAAATGTTTATTTTTGGGTAAACTATCAAGGTATTTGTTGCAAATGAATATTATACTACACAGTGTATATAAACAAATTCAAATGAATATTTTGTTGAGAATTTAGGCTTACAGTGTTGAGACTGCAGCAACAAGCCCAAATACCTGTCAGTTAAACACAATCCTTCATACTTTTAAACTGAAATCCTGGGTGTGTTTGTATCTGCAGAAAGTGGAGAGGAACCACTGGTTCTGGCTGTTCAACGGCTCTGTGGCTCTGAGCATGAGGGATTCTGTTTCCATGGCGTGTGTACCTACTCATCTGACCTTGACACGCCCATCTGCAAGTGAGAACCGCTGCACTCCTACATTCATCCTACAAAATAATTCAGATTACTACATACTAAGCATAACACAAACATAACTTTCATTACCTGCAGGTGTAACCAAAACTATAGTGGTGTGCGCTGTGAACACATGATTTTGGACACCCGGCATTTTTCCAGTCCTGAAGAAGTCATTGGGATTAGTTGTGGTGTCATTTTATTACTTGGAACCATCATTGGTTTACTGTACTGCTGCTTGAGCAAAAGGTACAGTATACTCATCCAAAAACAGTTATCAGTCTATCATACGATTATTGGATCTGTGTTTTAAAAATGTTTTGGATTTAAAAAAAAATAATTTCTTCAATTATTTAACAAATTGTTTAAATGTATTTGACTAACTAATGGAAGTAATGGAATAATAATAAAAATGTAATTTGTATCTCACAGGTGCCGTAAGTCATCACCACCCTACAAGAACTGTGGCTCTGAGAACTCAGTGTAATTTATTTCATTAGATAAAGTGCTTATAGATAGACAGACAGATATAATCTATAAAGATATCTATAGATAAATATAGACTTTATAGATAGATGTTTAGAGATCGATAGTAAGGTTAGGGAAGGTTAGCTTGCGCCCTCTAGTGGACAGAGAAATTGGACATTACTGGGCATTACATGCATACATATTCTTTTCCTCAGTTTTGTGTATTACTTGAAATGCTTAAAAGAAAAAACACCATGTATACTTTTAGTGTGAATTATTCAGATCCATTTATCTTGTTTATAAAGCAGCTAATGTTATATATGCTGCCTCTTATTGAATGTATGAGTACCCAAGTGCGCATGGATATTTATTGTATAAACAGTATAAATGTTAAATATAAAACCAAAACCGTGTTGATGTATTTGTATGAGACATTTATTTATTGACTATTTTGCATAAAATGTGTGCCTAAAATAAAAATATGTGTAAAAGTATAAATACAAATAGGCTATATGTATTTGTGGTTTACTACCGTGACATTGGTGCCTGTGCAAAACTTTCCACCAAAATACTAAAATATTAGTGTATATTAGGGTAATTATATTACCATTATACATTATGGTACTTTGGTACAAAATGCATTAGTACCAAGAACAGAATATTTAAAATGTAATCAGCTCTTGTAAGTAGGTTTTGAAAAGCATTATTCTTCTAAAAACGTCTAGATATAAGAGTTTAAACATTCCAATGTTCTCTGAATGACATTCTGCCTGTTGCACTGCAGGCTGCATATGAGAGACATTCTGACAGGAAATTGAGCTCCATCTCCACTGTTAAACATTCATAAAAGTATTTGATGTTTCTGAACTGTTTAAAGGGGTATTTGACCCAGCATCTGGAAAACATAAGACCACTGAACAAGAAAGTTCAGGAAATATACTCTGTAAATCAACCCTAACACAAAGTGTATTGAAATTCAGCTCACTCTTCATGTGTCATGTGACATGACTTGATTATGTTTTTAAAGCCTGTTGCTAACTCATTTATACAAGTTTAAAGTGCACAAAAACAAGTGTAAACATAAAAGTTAAGGATAATAAGTAGTCTTAAACTCACTTTATTTATAGTTTGAAAAAGGCACATGAACGGTTTGTGATGCTGGGTGGGTGATGAGCAGGGATATATTATATAATATGTAGATATATTATGAAATTGTGTTCTATTAAGAATGCTCTTCACTTCAAATCATATTATCAAATAATACAAATAGAATACAGAGTATTTAAATCCAATTTAAAGTACAAACATAAAAAAATGTGTAATACTTAACCATTTTTACTGTGTTTGCAATGCAAATATAACACGAGCAAATGTACACATAAAAAATAAAAATAAAAAACAACTGCATATCCACATCACTTTGTAGGTGAGAACCCGCACCAAAAGGCACTTCACAAAGTTGTTATTCCTTATTTTAGTAGTACTTTTAGGTCCTATTAAAATAAAACAAACAAAACAATTGTTGTGACGATAAATATATTTTTTAAAAGGTTTTATCAAAGGTCTATATTAAAGGTTTCATCTTGTTACATTTGTTTAATTGTGAAAATGATCGTAAATAATAAATATATTCTTACCATAGGCACTTCAACCTTCAAATGTAACTTCAGCACCAACCAGACATTCACTGATGGCATCCATAGATAGGCCACCAACCTCTGCCAAGTCCTGAGAAACAACATGATATTGTATATTTTATTTTATTATGTAATAGCAATGACAAGGGCTGACTTCTCTTTGTGAGTACACTGTGAAAAGTTAAGGGTTAAAACTTCAGTATTTAGCTGTCTGTGGGATTCTATGTTTGGAGATACCTGGGCAAACAGGAGGGAAATAGCAGAGAATGGTAAGGTAAATTATTTCTAACAATAATAAGATTATTTGGGACACACAATACCTTATTGGCATCTGTCTGTATTGCCATAAATTGATCTTGAGTCTGAAATGTGAAAAACAAAATATTATAAATAGAATACAACTTTATAATACTGCCAATAATTGTAATATAAATATTATTTTTCATTTACTTTTTAGTTAGATTAAAGCTAAAAGACAAATAACTAAACTTTATGTACAGTGATTTAGAGTTACTGCATTCAAACATGGTCTGTACCATTATTTCCTCTATAAAACAGTCCAGCTAAACATATTACAAGCTCACATGAATCTCCTTTGACACAAGCACAGGCTGGTAAGCAGGAATTATTTCTGTTAGTGTCTCTGATAGAACCTCAGGGGCTTCAGCTGTTGTTCCAGGAATCTGTGGAAGAAATTCATATACTCTATTTGAATGCATCCAAGAGGCTAATAGGATTTAATGCTTCATGTGCACATTGTAGGTGTGCCTGCATTGAAGACATGCCACTGCTCACCTGTTCCTCTGGAATAGCTGCTTCAACAGCTAAAGCAGTCTCTGTCACAACAAAACCTTCAGCGACAGGATCACTGGTGGACTCGATCAAAAGCTTAAGCATATGAAAACCCAAGGGCAAGAGATCATGTTGAAAATTAAACTTTCATCTAAAAGGATTTAGAACAAAAATGCTGTAGATGATTTTACTGAAGGAGCTAATAAAAAATAATTATACCGTGGGTTCTTTCAATGGGTCTGCTTGTTGCTCTGGCCCTGTCTTAACTACAGCTTCTGTAGGTCCTTTAGTTTCCACTACAGCTTCTGTAGATCCTACAGCTTCTGCTACAGCTTCTGCTACAGCTTCTATAGGTCCTGTAACTTCCACTACAGTCTCTGTAGGTCCTGCAGCATCCACGACAGCTTCTGTAGGTCCTGTAGCTTCCAATATAGTGTCTGTAGATCCTGCAGCTTCCACAATACCTTCTGTTGGTCCTGCATCTTCCACGATAGCTTCTGTAGATCCTGTAGCTTCCACAATAGCTTCTGTAGGTCCTGCAGCTTCCACGATAGCTTCTGTAGGTCCTGCAGCTTCCACGATAGCTTCTGTAGGTCCTGCAGCTTTCACGACAGCTTCTGTAGATCCTGCAGCTTCCACGACCGCCTCTGTAGGTCCTGCAGCTTCCATGACAGCCTCTGTAGGTCCTGCAGCTTCCACAACAGCCTCTGTAKGTCCTGCAGCTTCCACGATAGCTTCTGTAGGTCCTGCAGCTTTCACGACAGCTTCTGTAGGTCCTGCAGCTTCCACGACAGCCTCTGTAGGTCCTGCAGCTTCCACGACAGCCTCTGTAGGTCCTGCAGCACCCTACATAAAAGGCATTTAGAATGAATCTTGGCTTATTTTTGTTTCTCTTGGCATGCATTGTAAATCAGTGCATTGATATTAAAGTGAGCTCTACAGAGCAGTACTAGGGGATATTTTCAATCCAAAGAACTCACCACTGAAACCATTTCTGATTCAGGCTTTGCATGTGCATCCTGTAGGAGAGAAGGAAAATCATATAATCAGTCCAATGCAATGTGCCATGAACATTTAGTGTCTTGTATTTTGTGTGACCTCTGCAACTGTATGGATATCAAGAGACTCAGTTTGAATAGTCGTGGCTTCGGCTTGGATGATGGATCCTCCTGCAACCTTGACAGCAGGCTCACTGACTTCCAGTGCAGCCTCAGTGTCAGGCTCAACATCAGTCACTGCTGTTTCCGTCACGGGTTTCACTGCAGCTACAATTTTGGCCATAGCCGTTTTTTCCTCTTGTGCTATTACCAAATCCTCAGCAGAAAACTTAGTATCAGCTTCATTTTCGCACCCAGTGTAAACAGGTGTCTTGACAGGTTCAATGAGGACATGGGTCTGCAACATCATATGGAGATGATAAAGCAATTTATTCCCAAGCAAAACAATCATTTTTTGTAGCTTTACTGGAAAAACACAGAGGGTCACATGTCAATTCCTTGGTTTTTAAGATACACATAGGGTATTTTATATATATATATATATATATACATACATACACTATTTGTGTATATCTAGAGCCCTCTGTTAGTCAAAGTGTTAATGACTTCTTTACACCTCATAAAGCAAAGGTGTGTGAGAAAGCATATCAGTACACCTTAAAGGCAAGGTGTGACACCATACACCTGATAAATAGAAAAAATACCTTCAACAGCTCAACAGTGTACGGCCAAAAGCAAGATCGTTTTTATTAGATATACACTGGTGCTATGCAGAGGATTAATTGTGTATGTTAACATACCTCAGATTCTGCTGGCATGGGCACTGGATCATTTATAGATGCAGTGACCTACAAAAACAGTCAAGAAGAAGATTTTAAAGTTCACTGTCAACATCACATTGAAGCAGTGATTCTCAAACTGTGGTTCTTGGACCACTGTTGATATGTGAAGGATTCAAGGG
>JAZGTK010011452.1:3208-15606 GCA_036877625.1 Ambastaia sidthimunki | reverse complement strand
TTGAGCGGCTCTCAGACTTTATTCACCTCTGTGACCTGTTACACACCCTTCAAAGATTGAGATATAGAAATGACAGGAGGAACTGAGAGATGGGAATGGAGTTTTAGATGTAGATAAGATTCTAGATGTCACAACGTGCTAGTCCCCAGTGTGGAAAACAGCTGCTTAACCAGCATATGTTGTGTTTTGGATGTTGGTATGCCGGTTCACCAGTAAAGGATTCCAGTGTGATTTTTGACCTGGGTATGTAATTTATGCAGTTATCCCCACTCCTAACTACCTTTTTTTCTACCTAGTTTTTCTTGGTCAACCAGCTTCACAAAAATGGTATGCTGGAAAGCTATGCCAACCAAAGACTACCAGTGAACAGAACTGCATGTTTCACCACCAAACTAGCACAAACCAGCTTAGCATATAAGGTGGTCTAAGCTGATTTTTTCAGTAGAATAGTTAAGCTTAAGACTACTAACCTGCCTTTCTGCAGCCACTGTGCCATCTCTGTGAGTCCCTGCCAGAACGTGTTTTTCTGCACAAGGGTTTCACCGTCATCTTCCATCATTGCTTTTAACTGTCTCTTAACTTGTTGTGACAGCTCATTCAAACAGAGGTCATGAACCTCACAGAGACGGAAACTGTGTTTACTCTGTATAGTCAAATCTGATACATCAAATGCGATGAAGTAGCTGTCATTTAAACAAATGGAGTTGTAAAAAAAAATGGTGAGGAGCATTTTCATCTAATATTGTATCTCAACACAAGAATGATGGTTTCTTTTGTTCTTTTTTAGTGATGTTTGTTAAAGAAAGTATCACTATCCCAGGAACATGAATTAAGTATTTAAACAGGGCCAATTTTGATTCCATGTTGACTTAAATCTATTTCCAGATTTTATATGAATATTTGAATCTTAATTATATAAATTTTCATGTTTACATTTTACCTATTATTTTACCTTTTAATTCTATTCTATAAATTGTACCTTTAATTCAGTGTCATTCATTCAGTCATTTATTTTCTAAACACACACACATACGCACTAACACACAAACATAAGGTGTCACTGAACTGAATGGAGAGGGTGCTTTAAGTACCTGTAAGTACACTAGCCTTTTCACAACAATGTTCCTTCTTTTTTATGCTGGACAAAAGTGGCATTTTACAAGTGTGCTTTATCAAAACCCTGGGATGATGCCATTGGTGAATAATTGGTTGTCCTGGTAACAGTCTAGGAAGCTTTTATAACCTCTGTGTCACAAAATTCAGCAAATAACAGCTGGTTACAAAAAGCTGTGCCATCTCTTTAGTTTCTTTAGTTCTTTCTTTCAGCGCTATTGCTTTTTGTACCACTGTGTAAAAATCGATTCATCTTGAAAAGGCTGACCAGCACTGAACAGTGCTAATCTGGTTTAGCCTAGCAGGTTGTATATTTGGCTTAATGAAATTGAAGTTAGTCATTTCAAAAGATAAATATGATCATAATTGAATCAGTTAGTTTGAATATAAATTTAAGGATTTAGGCATATATAAGGATGTATAATTCATATAATAATTTGTAGCATTTATATGATAGATTACACTTAACTGACATTCTAATGTCAGCTAGCATCCAAAAGTCTTAAACCACTATGAAAATCCTTGCTTTCACTGCAGCACACAAAATGCTCTTTGGAACATTCTCAAATCATGGATTGACATGGATCAAAGGGTTTTCCACAAACTCGAGTCTGTGCCAATGTAAGTGCATGAAGTCATCAAAGCAAAAGGCCTTTATTTCAAACACAATAATATCTGAAATTCATGTAACTTTTGTCTTTAAAATGGTATGTAATACAATTTGTGTATGAGCTAAAAGCAGGAGCTTTTTCATAAGTGGTCTCAGATTTCTGGACCCCACTTTGCTTCTGATTAAGCCAGCAGCTTAAAAGAACAGATCACATCTAACAGATAATTGTGTTCAATCATGAAATCAGTAAATGCTGTCAGAGATCCTTCTGTTCTCATCTCATATCAGTCTACAGAAGTTTTATGGATGTGTACGTCACTCCTGAAGCTTTTTTACCACTTTCTCTTGACTGCAGTTCAATTACAGGTGAGTCATAAATTTCTCCACTGACTCATGTGGCATAACCAATAGTGCACATAAATAATGCAGCTGTTTGAAGATATGCGAGCTAAAGGTCAGTCATGCTTATCTGGAGTCACAGGGGCACATCCAAAACTGCCAGTCACCATCATCATCTGCTGAAGGAGCTTTTGTGAGCAGAAGATCCAACCTGAAGACTCTTAAATTACACATGAATGGAGGAGGGAGAAAGTTAAAGTTCTTAACTCTCTTTCTCTCTGTATCACTAACTGTACTTTTCTCACAGCCAAAAAACATACAACACTCACAAACACATGGCATGGTAGCAGATGGTTCAGGGTAGTAATTTAAGCTAGCGACAGTAGGCAAGGGGCAGCTGGGTCCCATATGAGGTATGGGGCAAAGACAAACAAATCACTTAGCAACTGCAGGACTGCAGCTATGCTTTTGCACTAAGTTTCTTAAAGTGATAGTTCATCCAAAAACATTTCACTGCATTGAAAATAATATCTAATGAAAGTGAATGGTGACTAAGATGATAATGACATTCAGACATTCAGAAGAAACAAAGGAACAAAAGGTTGAGTAAATGATCAGAGAATTTAGTTTTTGGGAAACCTATTTCTAACCTTTTTATCTAAAAAACAAAAACATTCTTCATGTGTCTGTGTCTCTTCTGTGTCTCATCTGTGTCTTCTCTAGAGTATCAGAGGAAACCTCAACAATGTCTCAAACTGTGCTCAAGTCTGCAGTAAAGGTTCAACAATTTCAATATGAACTTAAACATTTCTGAAAGAAATTCTCCAAATTCTCAAGGTTATGCTATACACATTATTTTCTATGGCTTTATACACCTATCAACATTTGTAAAGGTCTTCAAGAAAAACAACAAAGTTGATACCTAAATAACACATAACAGAGAATTTTGTCACTTGAGCTGTGAAGGGCAACCTCTGAGCAATAATTTCTTTCTATGGGATAAACAACTAATCTTGTTGACTAGTCCTAAATGAGTCCCACTGCATCATGTTAAATTAGACCCTCTGTTGTTTCTATAGTAATCCTCACTCCAGTGCTGAAGAAACATACTCTTCATTCTCAGGAGAGGACAGCAACCATTCAGGTCACTGCACCTGCTCTCTACATTTCAAAATACTGTACAGGAGGTACCAAGTAATGCTAATTGTAGCTAGTAATGCAACTCTGTTTCCACTAATACCTGGAATACAAAGAAGCACGTTATATTTTGAGGAAGCTCTAGAGTTCCACTACACAGTATCTGTTGAAGCTCCTCAATACTTCTCTACAAAAACAGTATTATTTTCTGTATTAAAGACAATTCTTTGTAATGAGTTCAGAAAACAATAGTTAGCAATAATAATCATTTGTGGTGCTTCTTTACAATTGCTAAAACTGAGTGTTAGGGATTTAAAAAGAAACTTTGGCACATGACAGCCACAGTCCCAATTTACTTTCATTATATGGAAAAACTGATCTGTCATTATTTTTTTAAATTTCCCCTCATCTTCCACAGAAGAATAAAAATCATAAAGGTTTAACTCTGGGGTGAAGTATTCTTTTTAAAAACTATTTAAAACCTAATATAATTAAGTGCCCAAGAAAATGTAGGAAGACTAACATTTAAATTTTTCAAACAAAACACACTGACCTACATTTTGCACTTCTCACACTAGACTGGAGAAAGCAACACTGTAAACAATTTGTATATAAATATGCATGTCATCCATCTCTATTGAGCAGAACCAAACAATTGTACCATTAAACTCCTGCTCCAGATGTGGGAATAATACAACATGTGTCACATCAGTGTTTAGTATTCAAAATGGCACACAGTCTCACACAGGTGCACAGTCTGTCTGTGTTTATTTCATTGTGCTGTGTTTGATTTAAGTGGTTTGGCAGGCTGTATTTGAACTGTGCCCTCTCAAGGATGGTACTTAGGGAGAAAATAAATAGGACTATGAAATGTGGTGACCAGTCTGGGTCATGCTGCTCAGCACAATGACTTTGAAAGAACTGTAGTACATTAATATTTAACTGCTTCAGTATCTCCTGCATATAGACTCTCCTACAAGGTGCAAATGTATGTCCTTATTTGACAGAGTAAAATCAATTTGTGTTATAATCAATAGGCTGAAAATAGACAAGCAGTCAGAACCCAAAGGACATGCTGTAACATACTATCTATGGATTAGATGCAGAGTGGGCGTCATTTTTATGCCAACACCAAATCTGGGATGGAACAGTCAGTCCTACATCTCAAAATCAGCCTTATCATGGTTTATATTTCATATCCTGTCATATCTATGTACTGTAACATGTTGGGCGAACACGGAACAATTTGTTTCTAGCACAACAGGGCAGCATCCAATAACTCCAGCTGCTAAATGTATCTGACAGCATCCCTTTGTCACTGTATTTGCTCTCATTTACATATGGAACAGAAAACACAGCAAAAAACAAAGAAATAACTGAAAGGAAACAGGCCAGAGCTTTTTGTTTGACATGAGGAACATTATGGATTGGATCCTATCAGAGGGGAAAACAAGAAGCAATAATCTGTATTTTTGTTTCCATGTAGGCATTCCTTTTTTTCCATGTCATGCCTGGAGGCCATTAGATTGGTCCCGCCAAAAAAGCTGACAGAGCTCAGCCATTTTAAAATCTGCCATCCATCTCCATCAAAGCCAGAGCGTGTGACGAGGGAACAAGCGCTCTCATCTGAGACAATATCAAGGGGATGGCCGACCTATGAGCTTCCACGCCCAGGAACAGCACCAGTACCTCCATATGGGTTTACACTCTGCCATGTTTAAAGGAATAATTTACCCATAAATGAGAATTCAATTACTCACCTTCATGTAATTTCAAACCTGTATGTCTTACTTTTTTACCTGTATATTTTTTTTATAATTTTTTGTATATAATGTGAAGTGGTTTTATATAATACCACTTCACTAATGTCCAGGGGTGCCGCTAGAAAATTTGGGCCCTATGAAAGAATATGAGGTTGGGCCCCCTAGTGCTAGTGCTGTTATTACTAATAAAGCAGATCTCTGGGGGGCCCCAAAGTGCGTGGGCCCTTAGAATCGTCTTAACTTTCCCCCCTTTAGCGGCGCCCCTGCTAATGTCACCCAGAATCCCTCATTTAGTGAATCTCTCATTTACCAGTGATGAATCTTTTTAAAGGGTTCTAAATTTTTTAAAGCACATGTATACTTTCAACCACAACAAGACAACTTTCGTGACCTAAGACCAATCAAAGATGTACTGCTTTATAACAAGTCCACACTTGTTTGTTTAAGGTGAGTAGTTTAAGGTGCCATTGCCAACAAAATTAATGACTGAAATCACCCTACACCCTACAGTCACCCTACATGTTTCATCTGAGGCTGATGCACACATAATCACTTTTCCATGCATTCATTATCTGAGTTTAATGAGCAGTGGACATACTGAGCTCATTGGGACTTCATAGCCATTTACAGTCCGGTCCAAATGGCAGCTAAGATGCAAACATTGCCATGTAGCCAACAAAGTCATTTTAATGCCAGATCAGTGATCAGTGACCAGTAAACAAACGCACAAAGGTTAATGTCAGGCAATTCTTTTTTCTAATGTTAGTTTATATGCATATTATTTAAACAAAAAGTTAAACAAAAATCAAGATTTGCCAAACACATTTAGAAAAAAGCCTGGGGCCACATTGGCTATGTCTTAAAATCTAGTGTGCATCATGCCAAGGCATTAATTTTGGGCATCATGTATGCATGCCACATCTTTGGGCCCAGAATGGGGTAAAAAATGGTGCACATGACCCAAAATTCAGGTAAAAAATTCTCCAAGCACCAATGAATGCTTAAACAATGCTGTTTAAGCTTATAAGGACCAAAACATGCTGTATGCAAGACCAAAGAAATGCCCCAAAATGCTGCATTTAACTGTAATGACAAAAATGATGCAGACATGCTGCAAGCTATGAAACGTTGCCTAGAAATATTGTCTAGGAAGGCAGCTCACTTTAAGTCACAGCCATGTTGTTCCGCTCATACATGCGTGGCGTTGCGCAGACACAACACTGACTCACCTCCACGCAATCATGAACTTTTGTGGCACCGAGCTATTACCAGACCTTAATACCTCAGTGTTAATACAATAATTCATAAATAATACAGACCCCCACAACTAACCACGGATTAAAGCATTCATTTAAAACCTACTAGTTTGAATATAACAACAAATCAGCAATCACAATATAGACCTATTGATAATGAAAGAATTAATTTTAAAATTTAAATTCTTATCAGTTTAATATCTCAGCGTATTTGTAATTTATATCATATTTATACAGTTTGAAATAAAAAAGTATAAATTATACTCAACATAACTGTTAAACTTCCAAGGTTATTAATGAAAGTTTTACAGGCAGGTTTATAGTTATATTAGGTCTATAATTTTTTCGTTATAAAAATGAAAATGACAAATGCAATTTATTCGTTTTGTTTTAGTTTGTAGGTTTATTGTCACTAACATTATATTAAATGTTTACGTTACATTCCGCCAACCGTGAAGGGGAAACGGGCACATTAAACTGCAATATGTCATGGAAGGAAGGTAGATAACAATTTTAATACAACAAAAATTATTACTCACCCAAATATCGTGAGAAAACTATCCGGACCTTTATTTATCGCTCAAGTCACTTGTACCCTCGCGGTTGGATGTGTAAACTGTACTTCAACAGAGAAACGCCACCTATTTGTTTCTTCTCTGTGATGAGGAGGATGAATGGAGCGGTTTCGTTCCCTTGCCAACATATTTGCATAAGTTCCGCCTAATGCGCCTTCTGATTGGCCAAACGTAAAGAATAAAACAAGCGTCTAAATTATTCGTTTTGATTTGATAGTTTGAAATGTCATTCAAATAGCGCTTGTTACCGCATACTTAACAAAGTAGAGCATGTAGCGCGTTGCTGCGGATATGTTAGTTGTTTATATTTACACAATAATTTGAATTATGCTGGGAACAGACCTTGGCTTATATTTATGTAAATTATTCATACGTCAAATTATTCAACGTTATTCGTTACGTGTGAAAGAATTAAATAGGTAAATAGTAGCTATAGAGCTTTAATAGATATAAAGCTTTTAAAGCAATCGGTTTTGGATGTTTGTCTGTCTTTTTGGCAGTAGTGTACACGATTGTTTTTATTATTTGTAGTTGTGGGACAAACATCCAGGATTAAGGAATAAATGTTTTATATTTTATTTGTCAAACGAAATAAAAGTGTGTTATCCGTTTGAAGGTGATATGCATATTGTTGTGATCACAAAATAAATAACAATTTGTTCAGGGTTGTGATCTATTGCGATCTGTTTACTATTGTAATAATGGCAACCTGAGATGAGCTAACCATGTTTGGTAAACATCTGGTAGTTGTGTTGTTTTGCATGCAATAACCAAATCTTAGTGCTAATAACTATCATAATTGACACTTGGACAATTGTTTAATTGACAAATTGTCAATTAATTTTCTTTAGTGGCATACCATGACAGTGTTTTTACCTTGTTTTCTTTTTCATGTTTTCCTCTTCTCTCCTTTCGTGCATCACAGCTTCTTTGAATCCCCTTGGCCACTCAGCCACAGGAAAGTGGTAATTGTGGGCTGGTTTCACCTTCACGCATATTCTAATTCAGACTGGATCATCAGTAGACATGTCGTGTGTGTCCCTCGCGGTGTCCTATCACTCCAGACTCTCCCCAGATAGCAGGAACATCCAGCATTTTACTGGCAGGCGCTGACGTCCTGAGAGTACAGCAGCAGGTGTCTAGTTTACAGTCTCTTGCAGTTTTCTTGGGATGGGTGGCATTTGGTTAACAGTTGGTTATCGCTGTGGGCTGCTGTCTTGCCATCCACCCCACTGTTGCACACATGTTATTCTGGAGGTGATCGGATGACATTGAACCATTGCTATGATCTAAACTAGACTGAAATAATTGCTCCACATTTTGGGATTGTGTTTTACAGGTCACATTATTCCAAACAAAAACATTTCTTTAAAATGTAATGGGTTACCAATGTTGTTTCATGTGAACAAAATCATATCCACAGTTTTGATGAGTTTTAAGGTTCCGCTGTTCGTAAAAATTCAGTGTAAACAGAGCAGCCTAAACACCTGATTATACCTCACGCTCAAACCTACAGCATATTGCCACCTCAGGAAAACTCTTTTGTTTTTAAGTCTTCATCCATTATTTGGCATGATCGAGAGAAACGCTATAACGACGTTTCCGCTTGTCTTAAAGGGCGCCCTCCCCACCCTCTGTCTCTTCTCTGCCAGCAGCCCACCATTGTAGGAAAAACAAATTAATTTGAGTCATGAGAGCTGGAATCTTGGTAGCCAGCTAATCAACAATGGTAATAATTAAGCACGGATGGGACAGGCATTTGGAGAAGGGTGAAGTGGCTGGATCAATGACCAATCTGACCAATCAGGCTAGCGTGGCGCTGTCACGAAATACCCAACCTCAATTCTCCTTCCCCACACATCCTGACCTTTAAAGCAGATAGAGACATTTTATTTCCTTTTTATATCAGTGGCCCTTTTAATCAAATTAGGGCAAATGTCTGTTTCTGACCCTCTTTGCTGAGGTCATGATTTGCCATTTTGTTTATTCTGTGACGGAAAGGTGAGCTAAGAAGATAAGTCTGTGTAATGATGGTGAAAGAGATTCATCTTCAGGATCCCTTAACAAAAAGAAAATAATGTTTAGATTTATTTATTTTGTCATAAAATTTATACAGTATATTAATGAACTAGATGTTTACATGATGTTTACAAATGTTTGTCTGTGTAAAACTCACTGCCACAGTGCTAGTGCGGTTGCCAGGGTGTTCTTGGTGGTTGCTAGAGCAGTGGAAAGTTATTATAATTGTTTACTGGTCCAAGTGACCCCTATTTCCATAATAATCTGATCTCTAGATATACTTTGAGATTCATCTGGCAGACAAAATTGAAAGTACCATCACTTATAAGTTATAGCAATAGAGTTAGTAATATAGTATATAGTAATATGTACTATAATTTATGTTACACTATAAATTAATATAGTAATAGAGTTGGGTGCCATAGTGAGGTCTGCCTTGCAGAAACCACTAATTAGGATAAAAATAGCATATATGAAGATATTAAATAAAGTTTGAATCTTGGAGATTACTTCATGAGAAAGGTGCACAGGAAATGAAATGCCTCAAGATAAAGCAACCAATAGAAGATCAATGAATGTAACTTTTCTTAATTCAGTTTGAACCCAACAAAACTTTTGTATAGAGAAATAATCTAATGAATGGAATTAAATGTAGCCTTGAGTCATGGACCGAAACATCTCACATTTTATTTCCACATTTTATAACTCCATACTCCATGACAAACACACCCTTCTCTGCTGTGGCCAGAAAGATTCATGAAGTTCACTATGGGAGGTGGATGAAGCTGGAAACTGTGAGCTTTTCTTGATATTACTGTATGTGTTACACAGGGCACATATGCCAAAACTCATGACCTTATATCAGAGGTGACACACAGAGTTAACAAGTCTTTTCAGTCATTTCAAGCATCTCTTGTGGTCTCTGAGATAAGAGCAGAAGTTAGTGAGTCACTGAGGTTAATGGTCTCAGTTCATCCCTTCTAAACTGCTGTTAGAAGGAAAGATTTTAAAGATTTGACTCATACAACATCTGTCTGCTGCTGCAGACTGAAAATGTATTGAAATTTGATGTAGAAAAGATGTGTAGTTCAAACGATTGTTAGTTTGATAAAAATTTCTCTCAGTGTGGGGTGAATCAGGAACAAATAATAAAATAATTAAACAATAATTTTATTACACCAAGTCTCTCGACCAGAAATCACATAATAGCTAAAAACTAAATGTTTATTTTGGTCACAGTTCTAAAATAGTGTCATCCTTCTTTTTTTGATTTGTTTTGATGAATATCATCAGTAATTTAGTAATTCATTATTTTAACAGCGGTGCACATGTGCAACAGGTTATGGGTTTTAATCCAAACAAACCAATCCTTGTCAATCTTCTTCCCGGTTTACCTCAACTCCTCCTCCTCACCATCTCTTCATACACCTGTCATACGCTCACACGTTCTTACTCCCTGCATGCGGCGGCCCTGACCTAGTTACTATAGCAACCGCACAGGTCCTCTAGGGCAAAGAAAAGGCCTGTGACAACCACCTTGCAGGTTCCACCTCTTCTTTCATCTGTAGAGAAACAGAGAGAGAGAGAGAGAGAGAGAGGTGGAAAAAGAGATAGAAAAAAACAGACAGACAAAAAGCAGATAAGGGAAAAAAGGTAATCCATCACTGTCTTCTCTGTCTTTATTAATAAATGTCTTTTTTGTTACTTTCTACATAGTATTGTGTTCTTCATATATATGGTACTATAAATATTCTCTCTTTATTTTTTATTCATAGGTCTCTCTTTCATTTTTTCTAATGGCAGTTCAATTAAGTCCAATAAGCGCTTTCACCTTTATAATTTGTTCTCACTTGACATCATATCCACTGTTACTAAAGTGTTACTAAATTTTCCCTTATTCCTCTCCTTTATGTACTTAAAACACTTAAAAATACTTTAAAGCATTCTTAGTCTTTGCTCCTCTCTATTTCAAAATTTTTTACAGTCATATTTATAAGTATTACATTAATAATATTCTACAAAAAACATACCATAAAAATTGCTATATTTATGGTACTTTTAATTAGTGATGGTCGATATCCATAACTGACTAAACAACATAAACTACTAAAGCAGTTTGTAAAACCCTCTAGAGGAGCTAAGAGTGTTTACAGTAACAACAGGTTGTGTGTGTGTCTCTAGCATATGTGTTCTGTTGTATCCCTGTGTGTGTTGAACACAGGCCAGCTGGCTTGGGGCTGTCCTGACCACAGACTGACCGTTAATGTGTGTCCGTGTTGTGAGGAGGAGAGGAAGATGCCTCAGATTAACACTTCAAAGGCACAAGAGCCCAGCGTGGAGATTAAAGCCCAGCACGTATCAAAGGCCCTCAGGTGGCCAACAACACACAGGTGTCACCACACAACAGTGTGTGTGTGTGCGTGTTGATATAAATAGTACAGTGTTGCTAATAATGTGGGCAAATGGTGACCAAATTTAGAACTTTAATAAAAAAGAAGAAACAATCATTCATTTTAAATTTTCATTGTACAATAATACAACTGTGAAACAGTAGTTTGTATTTAAATACTACCATAATCCTTAAATACTAAATCAATTTTTCAAATTACATAAATGAGAAAGAGATTTGAAACATAAATTAAGGAATAGAGGACTTGATGATGTTGTGTTTGTGTATTCCATATATAATGAGTTTACAGCATTTGTCAAAAACAAGTGACATACAGTATAACATTGGTTTTCACTTTTGCTTATATCCAAAATTACTACATCTACTAAAGTAATGTTACCCAAAAGCGACCCGCACAATGAAAATGATACAATATTCCTCCAGCAACATAAGGTAAAGTGTACAGTTGAACTAAACCCTAGAGAATCTCATGAAGAGCTCAGATTTTCTCACCAATTTTAGATCCTTAACCTTTAAAGATCACCCCATACACCCGCTCGATGTGAACTGCATCTTCCATTGAGGAGGTTTACGTGGGATATGTGATGTGCTAGGTGGACTAAGTCACGATGCATCCATACACAGAAGCCTTGCTGAGGATGTGACTCAACCACCAGCATCCATTAATTACACAATCATGCTTTCTTGCTTTACGGGAATGTACAGTATACTTAGAAACACACATAAGTACTTCCAGCAAAATACTCTGTACAAATACTCTTCTAATGTATATTATCCTGTTTTCTTGAGCTGTTACGACCCCACCTCATAAATCTGTGATGTGACAGGGACCATCCACATAAGAGAATCTGATATCTGGATCAATAATTCTCTGCTATCGATCCGTAACCAACAGGGATGAGAGTATAGAGGGATAAAAAAAGAGATAAAAACAAAGCCAGACAGAAAGAACAGGAAAATGAGAAAGAAAGCAGGAAATAGGAGAAAAAAGTTCTTAGAGAACATTAGAGGAAAGAAGAAAACATTTCCTGCATTACTGTTGCGCACTTGAGGTCCTATTTCTAGACAGAATGAGATAGAGAGACTGAGTGTGTGTGTGTGTGTGTGTTTTAGGAGGGATAGAATGATTGAAGATGTGTAGAGGAGGAAAATAGCCCAAATCAACCAGAATCAGCC
>JAZGTK010011450.1:0-15607 GCA_036877625.1 Ambastaia sidthimunki | reverse complement strand
TTACCTGAGCTCTGGGCTTTAGGCCACTAGGCCCAGCTTCCAGGCCTGAATTGTTCTCTCTTTCTTACCTGTTTTCTCTATCTCTTATTCTATATCTCAGGTAAAAGGTAATATTCTCCACATACACAGTTAATTGTATACATACAGTATTTACCATTATAGGCATTTTCGTTGTAACAATTTCATGTATAACCTCATTTGGCAATGTTAATAAACTCTCACAACTATCCTAGTTTTGATTCTTTGTTAATAATTTAAACCTACTTAATGCAAGACAATATATTTATTATAGCAACGCTCTCCCACATTTAGCTAATCATAACTGCGCTTATTTCCGTCGTTGGTATAAGTAGCAGAAGGTGGAAATTGATAGAAAATACACAGTTTTATATCATCTTGCTGTTAACAATTTTCTAGTCATTTCGGCATTCCTACAGCTTGAACCACTGTAGCGAAACCACCCTTACACAAACATGGCTGAAAAGGACAAATCAGACATGCCAGTATTTCATTCCAGCTATCTCTGCAGAAAGATCTACTGTGTGATGTACACATTTCTGAATATCCCTGTTAAAGTCTGAGAATTAGTGAGATACCTGCAGCAATGGGCGACTGTCTGTCATCAAACAGATGAATGGCACTGCTTGCTAGGACCACACTCTCATTCTTAGAACCTGAAACATAAACACACACACACACACACACACACACACAATAATGTTTCGCCTTAAACTTTTCAGAAGATGTGACAAATCATGTTCTTATTCATAGGTGACATACAGCAAATGTCAAGTGGGCTGTATAAAATGGCTTTGTTGTCTGTAGAGTCATAGACACTCTTTACATTATTAAGTTATGTGACCACATGTTATTGTGGTCAGTTCTTATTAAATTTGGTCATCAGTGTCAGGTGTACAATGTGTATGTGCCTAACAAAACCATCTGTGTGTGTGTTTTGGTTCCCTTTTATGGTGACTCGACACTGTTTGATTTGACGTTTTGGGGAACGCCTTTGGTGTGATTGGTGTCTCATGTCTAATAATGGAATCTAATTGGTTCATGGCAGTGCTTCATGCACATCAAGTCCACCTGCAAGAATATTAGATCACCTATAAAGCATGTCATCAGTTGTTTTTGTCTTCAGTAGTCATTTGCTTGCTGTTATGGTGTTGACACACCAACGGACTGCTGCAAGGAACCTGCAAGAAACTGCCTCTGTGTCAGAGGTTTCTGACACCTAAAGACACGCACAAATTTTGTGTTCTTTGCCTGGTTGAAGAACATGCTCGCACAGTTCGTACATTAAGGGGGCCTGGGCGAGCCTGGGTGGCACCCTGCAAATGGGGTCACGCCACTGACGTTATTCGCAGATATTATCTGATATCTGTCAGATATCATCTTGCTGCCAGTGAGCCAAGATATGCAGGATATGGCATTTAAGGAGTTGTTGCAGGTCATGTCTCACGTGCACGACAAAACAGTGATCACTTGTGGCCAGACCTTGAAAGGAGCTGTATTTCTCTTGTTTTTAAGCACATTTCTGAGCTAACATGAATGAGGAGGGAATGCGAGAGCAAGGGTATGTGTCTGACACTGCATGCTCTGACTCTGCAAATTAGATCACGTCAAGTCTCATCGGGTCTGAATGGCGGAGCAAATGCGACAGTGGGTCAGGCTGGAGCTGTGCTGCATATAATGGCATACAGGCATACCAAGGCGACCTGCTTAAATGCTCAAAGACAAGGATCTGAGCTGTGCCCGACCTACACTATGCTCCTCCTCCTCACAAGGCAAAATGCAGAAATGGGGTGATGCCAGGAAAGGAAGCAAGGAACCAAAGACAGGTAATCCGTCTCACTCCCTCCATATTTCCCTGTCCTGTATGGTTGCATAAGCACATAATACTGAATATTGGAAAAATGGTAACTATGTTTGCCTATTTAAAATCCTCTGCCTACTCTCTCAAGTCATCAAGGGCTTATCAACTCATTGTTACCAGCACTTAAACAATAGGGGTTTAGCTACCACCCCATATACTGGGGTTCTGTTGGTAGTGTAGTAAATGTGGGTATTTCGGGAAAATACCACGTTAAGCTCAAATAGGAAATACGCATAATTAAAAGGCGTTTAACCATACATATTTTATAGTCTTTACATGGTACATTAGAATTGATGTAAATGACAAACCAAAGTACTCGTCCACCGAGTACTCAGCAGATCACTCATTAACTCTAAGAAATGTTACTTTTCTGGCCATGAAAAGCAAACACTTTTACTGTAACACAGTGCTGAGGGCAGGCAACAAGATTGAGGCAGTTTAAGTGACGCCTGTGAGTAAGCAATAAACACGGAGACAATTCAACTGTGAATTCAAATGCGAGTTTATTACCTACACTATAGGGAATATACACAATAACTAAACTAAACAACAAACACGCATTAAACAATCAGACACATAAAACGAAAAAGGTAAGAAGGGAGAGGAAAGGACGAAGATAAAGAGTGGCAGAATTATAATTGGCTTATCCACTTCTGCATGAACCATCAGTTAAATCACCTTAAAAAGGGGCTACGCTTAAATGCATCTATTAGGTAACGAATCGGATACTTGCATTGAGCTCAGTGCTGCCACAAGAGTCCTGATGCGTTCAAAGTGGGTGGTAGTTTGTCGTGTTCTTTCCTGAGACCAGATTGGTCGGCAAAGATAGACGAGCTGGGCTGAAGTAATGCTGCCGGAAGACTGCTTCAAAGAGACAGGGCTCGAGAGGATGAGAGAGCGAATGGGCAAGTCCGGGAGAGAAAGAGCGAGCAAAGTTTGGTCTGTGTGATGGACTTTTAACCCTGAGTGCATCGCACCCCTTGAGATGCAGCGAACCAATGAGATGGTCTATACTCAGGCGGGAAAAAGTTTCTTTGTTCTGCTTAGAACCACATTTGCATGTTTATGATGGGTCTGGAAAGTTTATGCATTGTAACCTGGATTATAGTAACAGAAGTGTGGTGTATGTTATGTTACTGCATTATACACCATCACTCTGGAAATTAAGAGAGGAGCATTTAGAGTGTAAACATGCTAAGCCATAATCTACACAAAAACATGAATACATGAAAGAGACAGGTCAAAACACATATATACAAGGTAACGGGTAAGAAAGGTTACATGGGGAACCATATGCAAGAAGTAAGTGTACATGCATGCATTTTGGACAGCTCTTTGAATAGCGTGATTTAATTGAGACTAAAAGTTTTCCTAATGTGTACTGAGATGCTTTCAGTCTCTTTAGTCACCTGGTTTTTGTTGTGAGCAGAACTATCCTCCCCTTTTGGGACTTCTTCTGAAGTCCAGGGGGTAGGGGAAGAAAGGGTTGAGAGTGTTCTTATTGGTAATAAAACAGCGGGTTGTGTGTAGACAGATCCGCCAGTGCAGATAGGGGGTCCTTGTTCAGAGCCCTTCCCCATCTGGTTCTGGTCCCCCCCATATAGTTTATGATTCGAGGATACCATTTGGTTAGGCCAAACGCTAAAGTAGGCAGTCCCTCTATAAGCTCTATAGAAAATAGCTGTGGTGTAGAGTCGTAGCTTATTATTGGCAATCTCCCCTCGGCTAGCGGTTTCTTGGGTTGAGCCACAGTCTGACTCAGAGAGCTGTGATGCTCCCTATTCAAAATTTCCATGGCAGGCCTGTGGCATGAGCTGGTTTTACATCATCACAAGATGAAGAGACCTGGGTTTAAGCCCCACTTTAAATATTCTTGTACAGGCAATTCCAGGTCCATGTACCAGGGAAAGACTGTTTTTGATTCAAACCCCCCTAGAAGATTGCTTTGATTTACAGCAATCCACATTGTATTAATGGAGATTCCAAGATTCTAATGAGGTCACAGGTTGAATCATTTTTCCAATTCTATTACTCCCCTTGAGGAAGAGTTGTTTGCCAGTTAGTTTCAGTCCTAATCATATATATTTAGAGTTCAGGTTTCAGTCGGGGACCACAGTTTTGAGTAGTTGGAGCCTGCATTTAAAGGCTGGCCTTGGAAGATGTGTCTTCAGGATCCAGTGGTGTGATGGTCAACATTTCAAGAGGTTTCAAGTACCCTCTTTAGCTCCCCCTTGGATGCTTGGATGTTTCTGAAATCTTGGTAAATTGGTGGTGGTGGTGGTGGGGGGGGTTCTTTATATGAAGTCTGTTCAGCATTTGGCCTTACCAGTAGGTTACCAGCTGAATTGTAAAATACATGGTGGGGACAGGAACAAGAGTGGGGGATTTGATTAATGGTCACCTATCGTTCCCAGTGGGTTTCCTCATATATCATCCTCAGTTTTAAATAACCAAGCAGGACGCTTTTGATCCTTTCTTCCCCTATCCCCTGGATTTCAGAAGAATTTCAGAAAAAGGGAGAGGATAGTTCTGCTCATGAAAATAAGAAAAACCAGGTGTATGAAAAGACTAGAGGACTTTCAATACACATCAGGAAGGACTTTTGTCTCACCAAAAGAACTATCTAAAGTGTATATATGTATATCCCCTGGTTGTAAATGGCTTTCCACGTTAGTCTACCTCACCTATACTTTTTTCTCATATAAATTATAGGTTAGCATGCGTCAAACCCAGTCATGTTTACATTCTAAATTCTCCTTTTCTTGTTACTATAATCGAAGTTAAAATCCATAAACTTTCCAGAACCATCTTAAACATGCAAATGAGGTCTTAAGCAGGACACAGAACTATTTTCCCGCCCATTTCCCACATTACTTGTCTGTCAGCAAAAAAAAGGGTATGACACACAGAATTAAATGTCCATTACACAGAGCAAACTTTGCTCGCCCGCTTACTTTTTCATTCTCTCAAGCCCTGCCTCACTCTTCAAGACATCACTTTCGGCAGTGTTACTTTGACTTAGTTTGCCATATTCACTAACCAACCCGGTCTCAGGAAGGATCTGAACTGTTGCTTGCTTTAAACGCATCAGGGCCTTTATCATCTTTCCCACACACGGGGACTTTTGTGTCGGCACATCTGAGCTCAATGCAACTACCAAATCTGTTATTTCATAGCTAGTGTTGCACCCTTTTAAAGTGATTTAACCGATGGTTAATGATGTAAATAGCTGATTTAGTCCTGCCACTCTCTACTCTTTACAATTCACGGATCACATAGCTTCAACAGCCAGATCCTGCAGATTTGCCTTACACAACATCAGAAAAATCAGACCTTTCCTCTCGGAACTGTCCTCACCACTCCTTGTTCAAGCTCTTGTCCTCTCCAGACTCGACTGCAATGCTCCCCTGGCCGGCCTACCAGCAAGTACTACCAAACCGCTGCAAATGATTTAGAATGCAGCGGTGAGGGTAATCTTCAACGAGCCGAAGAGAGCACGTCACTCCGCTTTTCACCATGTACACCATGTACTTTTCACCATTTACATTTTCAATGTAAATGTACTCTTCTTATTCTCTCTTTCCTCTCTCACTGCTTTTGTTTAAGGTATTTGTTTGTTTAAATTGTGTTTGTTGTTAGTTTAGTTATTGTGTATGTTGCCCATAGCGTATTTCAATAATCCCTCATTTGTATTCACTAGTGAATTGTTTTTGTGTCTATTGCACACACACTAATGTCACTTAAAATGCCTTGTTTTTGTATCTGCTCAGAAGTAGTACTTTGTCACAGTAAGAATGTTTGCTTTTCAAGGCCGGAAAGAAACTTTTCTTTTGGGCATATTCTGCCCAAACGATGTAGGTGGCCCAAGTTGGGGATTACTGGCCATCATACACCGCAGGGTGGTCTCCAGATCCTGATTTACCCGCTCTGTCTGGCCATTAGACTCGGGATGGAACCCAGACGATAGGCTGGCTGTGGCCCCAATAAGCCTGCAGAAGGCTCCCCAGAACCCAGAATTTTAGTCAATTATCACAGATAGTTATTTAAATGTATATATTTTGTGTACTTATCTTATTATTAATTATTAAGTTAATATCTTGTAACGTGTTGGAAGACTGTTGTTTATTAAAAAATGTTATAATGCTTGTTCATGTCATTCCTGATTCTCTTTGAGCAGTCAGAAGCATTAAGCGTGATGCATTATAGCATTCCTTCAGACTTAGAATTTTCCAGACATCTTTTAAAGGCTACGTCAGGTGCGACAGTATGTCACATGACCTTGACCTGCCTATAAATATCCATGATTTTACACGTTCAGACCCGGGCACCCCTATAGCGTGTTCCCCATAGTGTCAAGCCATGATGCAGGATTTAAAAAAATATTTTTTCTTGCTCTTTGAATATGTAAATCAAGGTAGTCATGTTATTACTTTGTGGTATATCCTTTACATCCAATAAAAGATTAAAGTCTGTGGCTCATAGACAATTTGCTGAGTATCTTCTCTAGTGATGCTCTGTCAGGTCGGTACTGCAACCTTTTCAACATTACGTTTCAAGGTTACTTTATTGTTGTTTCCCTGTAAACAGCGGTACAGTACACAGTAAAATGAAACGCCAGGATTGGAGTTTGCAGAGTGTCTCCAGTAGGCTACTGTGGTGCTGTGTAAAATCACAGTGCTGCATAAGATGAGACACAAAATAAAAGTCAGTGGCTATTTGTCATTTTAAAGATATTGCATCTTTGTACAACCTTGGGATTACCTGGGAGTTCATGATGGGGGACTGTAAGTATAAAGTAAAATGTATGCTGACACCAAAAAATGTATGAAAATATCCTTGGGGGACCTATTATATCAAGTTATACAAGATGTAATATAAGCCTCTAGGTTAAGGTGACCAGATTTCTGGGAAGCAAATCGGGGACATATCAGTGTTCTGCGGAAAGAATAACACTAGAACCTCATATTTTTTACTCAGCAATAGAAAGGGGGGACGTTTATGTTTCTTGTACTTTGTTCATAAATAGCATAGGAAACATAAGCCTATAATTATTTTTCCTCTCAGTATATTGCAGTTTATTGAATAGGCCTATATTAGACACAACCAGGAATAGTAAAATCTTTTGTAGGCCTATGAGAAGACATGGACTGATAATCCTAAAATTGTAAGTCAGCTTCAGCACAGGCCAGCAGTTTGATTAGATTGTTTACTTTAAGTGCCATTAGTTATGCAAAAATGTGTTTAAAAAACACACCACACTAAATACAATGGAAATTGTAACAGTTTACTTAAGTCCAAGAAATCCGAGAACTGATCTGAATAAATGTGTTACAGGGCAATCAAAAAGTCAAAATTCACTTCTATTCACACTGAACAAAAACATCCAAGCAACCAAGTCATCCAGAGCATTTTATGCAGAAGAGACCATAGGTAAAATGGTTAATCATGTTTGTGGAATACCATAATATAACACTGTACCAAGTGCAAGTATGTGAACCCTTCAGGATTGCCAGGTTTTCAGCATCAAGCATCAATTGGTCATAAAATTAAATAAGTGTATTAAATATTACAAATATTACATATTTTTATCTGTTTATGAGTTTTTCTGAGTTTATTAAGATTATCTGTTCTGAAGAGCTCTAGACCTTCAGTTCTGCCATAGGGTATTAACTAAATTAAGTTACATTATGACATTTCATAATTGTTTCATACTTTTATTTCAGTGCAGAATAAAATTTAATCCGGACAAAGCTTTGCAAAGTAAATATACTTCAATGGACAGAACTATGTGACAGGTCAAACTGTGGCCTGCCTTAGCAATTTTATTTATTTGTTTATATATGCCTGTAATGGGACGCCCCATTCAGCCACGCCAGCAGAGGGAGCCCTCCCCAGAGTACTGATCATTAGACTCCCTCTGCTTCCTCTTCCTGTTTCCTGTGTGTCATTTCCTGTTTGAAACTATTTAAGCCATGTGCTACCAGACTTTCATTGCTAAGTATTGCCAGCCTTTAGTCTGCATACTGAGCGTTTACCATTATCTGCCTTATTGTTACGATCTTGTCTGTTTCACGTTTCATGCCTCTTGGATTATCCCTTGGACTGTTTGCCTGGTTTATTGATTGCTGTTTGTATTTGACCCTGCCTGCTACTCGTTTGCTGATTGTTTGCTGCCTGCCCTGACCATTGCCTGTCTATCATTTATGATTGTTTGCTGCCTGCCCTGACCATTGCCTGTCTAACACTTATGATTGTTTTCTGCCTGTCTCTCAACATTGTCTTTTAATAAACTCCGCAAATGTATTCTTCCAGCGCTTCCGCCTCGAATCCCTTACAATGCCTCACATACAGAGATCCTGCTATTTCCCTTACACTCCTCTGAAAAGCACAAAATGAATGGTAATCTCAAGCACTAATGTATTCAATAGGCCTAAAGTTAATCTGGTGAAAGGCACTTACATGGAAAGTGGATAACTCCAATAAAATGGTATAGGCTACCTGAGTCATTATATGGAAATTGAGAATTGCCATATTCAGCTTTATACCGTGCTCGAAAATTCAGCGTCATATTCATATTTAAATACAAGCTTTTTTTACTCGCTTTTTCATTTTCTGTCACATGTCAAATCGGAGGATGTTTGTGCTTCTTCATCATTGAGAACTGAGTAAATTCTCAAGCGAGTAGCCTACAGCAGTCGTACAAGCAGAACACGTCTATTTGAAAACGTGTGGCTATTTTTGACTAATAGCCTATTGCAAAAGTCACAAAATTATAGGCTAAATGTACTTAAAAATGTTGTCTACAGTAACCAAGGAATACATTGACCGAACTTGATGAATGCTCGAGGGAAAAAATGCAGAGACCAAACAACGGTAGGCTTGTCCTTTCACTGACAAGACATTTATGCAATTAGCAGAGACATCTCTGCAACGACCTGAATGGATTCAGGTGGTTTCATTTAATCGATTTATGGCATGCTTTGTGTCATATGGAAAAAGATACATAGCAAATGCAAAACAGCCACTTACGAGAAAAGCCACTGGGTCACCTATCGGTCTATGAAGACAACCAGATGCGTGTAGTAGCTGTAACTTAAACCAAGATGAGTAACTTTGGCTCTCTAGCAAGCGCGTGGTTCTGTCAAATGTTATTAAACATTATCTGATGTAATGCTTACATGCCATGATCCACCAATGAAAGAACTTGAAAGCCAGTGTCGTTCTGAAATAGAATAACTCTTAAAGCAACCTATGCGCGTCTTTCCCTGGGCTACTGAATATCGGGTGTTTTGTGAATTTTCCTGGACCTATGTCATCAAAAACGGGGATCGGGGAAATCGGGGACATCTAGTCACCCTACTCTAGGTCCCCAGTATGTGTCTGTGAAGTTTATATCAAACAGATCATTTATTATACTATGATCTAACAGCCCCTTTTTGGGTAGAGCAGAAACATCCTGTTTGTGTGTGTGTGTATCTTTAAATGCAGATAAGCTGCTGTGCCCTGCCTCTTTTTACAGAGGAGGGCTGTGACTCCACAGCTCATGCTTCGCCAGATATTCCATCAACAGCAAAACTGGAAAACCTCTGAAGGAGTTTTCACAAAATAAAAAGTGCAGAGTAACTTCTTTAAAAACCAGGGAGTGTTTCTGTGAGTTTTTACACATCAGCAAAGCCATTTAGCACTACTCACATAGTGCAGTCAAAGTCACAATAAATTCATACTCAAATCATTGTTAATGTACATACTTCACCCTAGACTGTAAAATACATTGATCTGATCATAAAGAACTGAAACAACAGTGCATTCATAGGTTACTTGATTGTATTACATAAACAAAACTTTTAAATACAGTATGCAAAAATGTAATATCTCCAGTTATGTTTAAAATATGTGTATATATATATATGTGTGTGTGTGTGTGTGTGTGTATAGCTGTATATATAGACACAAACATATCAACTTACACTGTTTTATTCTTACGTTACCTCACTAAATAGATACAGTAGTTACTACTGTTCCTATGTAACTTTAATTAATACACAAATGCCAAGACAACAGATTCAAGAAATTAATAACAGGTTTATCAGTGATTTATTGATTAATGTACAAACCCAGCTGTTGTTCAATAAGGATGCAGCGTGACAGATGTACTTCCTGTATAGACAAAAGGGAAGTCCTGATAATTTTTTCTGCTGTCCTCACCAATCTCTGGAGGGACTTCTGGTCTGTAGCTGTGCAGCTGCTACACCAGACTGAGAGGCTGCTGGTTAGAATGCTCTCTGTTGTACTTACATTTTACATTTACTTCTGTAGACAGTTGTGAGAACAGGAGGGGGAAGGTTTGCTGTTGTCATCCTACAGAGAAACATTTTTTGTACCAAACATTGACGTTTTGAACATTGTGTTATGATTGTTTAATAATTTTATTCATTTTTAACTTTCTTTCATACATTTTCATTTTCAAATAAATCATTTTATTTCACTGATAAATATCCTTGGATATTTTTCATTTGTACAGCTGCTTTGAAATTGTATGTGCCATTGTAAAAAGTGCTTTATAAAACATCAGAGATACTGTAAACATTTGATAATGATATTGTAATGACGAGTCAGCGAAGAAAGGATCCATTTGCAGCGTTTAATAAAAGGTAAGCACAGTAGTACAAGCGTGGTCGAGAAACAGCAAATAGGCTAATCAGAGACAAGACAAAGGCAGAATAATCGGGACAATAAACAGACAGGCGGATGATCGGGCAGGCAGCAGACAATCAAGAAATGAGAAAGAACAGTCTAGGGTCAAACACTGTAATCCAATTATAAAGTTAGTAATGCTCAGAACTGTCAGCCAGGGCAAAACAAGACTTCGCAGATAGTGAGTGTGCAGCAGAGGCTTAAGTAGTCCCAGTAACAAGCTGCATGTGGGCTTGTAATCAGTGTTGAGCATGGAGTGATGGGAAATGGAGTTTAGAGGGAGAAATCAATAATCGGGTGAGGGTGACCTCTGGTGATGTTCAGGGGGAACCACAGAGGCCGGACTCGTTACAGATATGTAGTTTTATACATTTTATATCCTGTCTGGCACTGTGAGCTTTGCAAGCCCCCATCGGATGCTGCGAGAGCCCTTCCAGTTGAGCAATGTAGTACACAAACGCCTTCATGCCGGTCTTATTAACTTCACCAATTATTCAGACGTTTTGGGGGAGTACTTTGGGTTTAGGACAAATTCCAAGTTAGGAGCCCTCCCCCCGGACAGGACACCAAATATGCGTTTATGATATTTTGTGATTACATGTTAGTGCGAACTCATGAAAAAGCTATATGACCATTGTACCTTTCCAAATCAAGACAAAGAATGGCAGCTGAATACGCACTCACCTTTCGAACCATGGCGGCCCAGATGGGCTGGAACGAAGAACCACTCAAGTTGAGCTACAGAAAGGGACTTACCCCGGAACTGCAGGCCGAAGTGGTGTGTCACGATGAGGGCAGGACGCTCGTCCAGTTCATCGAATTGTCCATTCGCATAGACAACTTGATGCTTTCCAGAAAGCCTCCGAGTGCAGCCGCTGTTTCCCAGACTGTAGTCCCTAAAGACCCAGACCCTGAGCCCATGCAGGTTGGCTATACTCGTGGACCATGGAGGAGAGAGAGAGGCATTACATTGTGGATTATCCATGTGAGAGATTCCTGTCCCACTCGACTTGGGCACCGGACAGGTTTCTAAGACCACCACAGATTTAGTCCTCCGTGCTGGTGCCCTCCATGAAGAATCCATCCGCTTGTTTGTTTTTTCACTTGCCCCTTACCCCCATCATACTGGGATTCCCCTGGCTTAACCTTCATAACCCCACTATTTCCTGGGCCCAACGTCAAATCAATCAATGGTCTTCAGATTGTTGCAGCCGTTGCATTCCCTCTGTGCCCCGTAAAGCAGACCCAACAGAAACCCCTGAACTACCTTCTGAGAACACTCTGCCCTCTGAATATGCAGCTCTCCATCGTCCATGCATCGACTATCAAGGCTTGAATGAAGTAACTGTCAAGTACAGAACCTTCCTATGGTTCCTGCAGCCTTGGAACAGCTCCGTTCAGCCCTAAATTTCACCAAGCTCAATTTCCGCAATGCCTACAATTTAATCCAAATCAGAGAGGGGGACGAATGGAAAATGGCCTTCTCAACCACTTCAGGCCACTACGAATACCTGGTGATGTCCTTTGGTCTGGCCAACAGTCCCTTATGCTTCCAGGCCTATGTAAACGATGCTTTCAGGGACATGATTAACCATTGGGTAATCGTATATATCAACGATATTCTGATCTACTCAGACACCTACTAGGACCATGTTCAGCACGTGAGGGCAGTGTTGCAAAGACTCATTAAACATTAGCTTTATGCTAAAAGGGAGAAATGTGAGTTTCACAGCTCAAAGATCTCTTTCCTGGGGTACATTATCAGTCCAGAGGGGGTCGCTACGGATAAGAAGGTGAGAGCGGTGGTTGACTGGCCTCAACCCCACATGCTGAAGGAATTGCAACGTTTCCTGGGGTTCGTTAATTTCTATCGACGCTTCATACGCCACTTTAGCTCTGTTGCTGCACCACTCACCTCAATGATTAAGAAGGGAAATAACCATCTGTCCTGGAATTCCTCTGCCATAGAGGCCTTCAAGGAGCTCAAGCAGCGGTTCACATCGGCTCCCATTCTTTATCACCCTGATCCTGAGAAAGAATTCATAGTCGAGGTGGACACTTCAAGCACTGGCATTGGCACCGTTCTATCCCATTGTCATGGTGAGCCTCCTAAGATGTTTCCCTGTGCCTTTTTTTAACACACTCAGCCCCTCTGAACAGAATTATGATGTGGGAAACAGAGAACTCCTGGCTATTAAAGCCGCGTTCGAAGAATGGCGACATTGGCTAGAGGGAGCCAAACACCCATTCACTGTGTTGACCGATCACTGCAACCTAGAGTATTTGCAGTCAGCCAGACACCTCAATCACCGTCAGGCTTGCTGGGCCCTGTTCTTCACCCGCTTTCACTTTAAGGTAACTTACCGACCAGGCACACAAAACACCAAGGCTGACGCCCTCTCTCGCCTCAACGAGTGTGATCACTCTAGTCCTGCTCACGAGTATATCCTGCCCTCTTCTGTTCAATGGGATATCAGGACTGAAATTCACAAAGCACAGCTCCAAGAACCTGCACCCCAGAACTGTCCTCAAAAACGTACCTATGTTCCCTTGGCCCTGCGACCTCGAGTCTTGTCCTTGGTTCACGCCACGCCCAGCTCAGGCCACCCAGGTATTACTGCCACCATCCAACTGCTTTCCAACAAGTTCTGGTGGCCCACATTACAACCAGATACAATACAATTCGTTAAGAACTGTGCCAACTGCAACATATCCAAGGTTCCACATCACTCCCCTGCTGGCTTACTCCATCCTCTACCTCAGCGGCCATGGTCACACATTGCCATTGACTTCATCACAGATCTCCCATCTTCACAGGGGTATACCACCATACTCACCGTAATCGACCGCCTCTCCAAGGCATGCCGCCTCATTCCACTTCCCAAACTACTCACAGCCCTGGAAACTGCTGAGACTTTGTGCAACATTGTGTTCAGATATTATGGTCTTCCCGAATACATTGTCTCTGATCGAGGACCTCAATTCACCTCAAGGGACTGGGCTTCCTTTTGCTTCTGGGTATTAACGTCCGTCTCACCTCTGGGTACCATCCCCAATCCAATGGTCAAGTTGAACGTATGAACCAAGAACTCACCCGTTTCCTTCGTACCTATTGTCATAATAATCAAGCTGACTGGAGTTGCTAATGTGGGCCGAATATGCACAAAACTCCATTAGAAAACCTGCCACCAACCTCACGCCGTTCCAATGTGTTCTGGGTTTCCAACCACCTCTCTTCTCCTGGTCCGCGAACTCTCAGAATTTCCAGCCATCAACTCCTGGATGCGTCGTAGTGAGGAGACCTGGAACGCAGCACACGTACATCTCCAGAGAGCTGTCTATCCCCCCTACACACCTGGCCAATGGGTATGGCTCTTCACCCGAGACCTCAGGCTACGTCTGCCTTGTATCATTCAGATTAAGCTTACTTGCTCAGTACCGTATCTCACCCACTTTCCATGTTTCTTTGCTCAAGCCCACTGGTGGTGATCTGAGAGGAGTAAAGGTCCTAGATGAGGCCCGTACCCAGGGGCCCCCTCCCATTGTCATGGATGGCGAGGAGGTGTATCGGGTCAGTTTAATCCTGAACTCGAGGCGCCGGGGTGAATGAGTGCAATATCTGGTTGACTGTAAGGGCTATGGCCCCGAAGAGAGATCATGGGTGCCTGCTGCTGACATTCTGGACCAGTCTCTCACCAAAGAGTTTCATCATACTCACCCAGATCGACCAGTTCCCAGACCTCAAGGTAGACCCCGGCGCCGAACCGATCCTCATGTCAGGAGCCGTTCACAGGGGGGGCTCTTCACAAACCCGGCCTCTGTGACTCCCTCCGATCGCTGCCAGTGGGAGCCCTCTCCCGAATATTAAAACTATATTTCCCATAACCCCATACCTGGGCCACGCCCACCACAGGTGGCGGCCATCTTACTCATCACGCACCTGTTTTCACTTTCCACTAATCAATGGACATTATATAAACTGTGTAGAACTCTGCTTCTTTGCGAAATCTTGTTTTGCCTTGGCGAACATTATCGAGCGTTTTTCCCTGTGTTATACTTACCCGTGCATTACCTGAATTGTTTATCGTTTTCTGATTGATCTCTGCCTGCTTTTTTGACCCCCGTTTTGTTCCCTCGTTTACTCTTGTTGTTTGTCGCCTGCCCCTAACCGTTTGCCTGGACTGTGTTTACGATTTTGGATTACCTTCGCTGTTGTTGTTTGCTGGTGTTTGACTTCTGCCTGTCTGACCACGCTCTTTAATAAATGCTGCACATGGACCTCTGTCTTCAGACTCCTCATTACACATACATTACATCTTGTAACAGCATATTGTTGTAGGGCTGCAATCAGTAACTTTATGCTATTACCGCCATTCATGTTCCATCTGCCATCCCAAACTCTTCCTCTGTTCTCTATCACTATAATCATGGCCTCAGCCTTGTTGACATCCACTTATCTCTTACTTGGACATGTAACTAAATCAGACCCGTACCTCCATTTACATGTAAATCACTTAATTGAATGCCTTGCTTTCTTTCTTTTAACCAGTCGTAGTTACGGTTACAGACTACAGCTTTAACGTGCCAAAGCAGAACTGGCCCTCCCTGTTAAGCCTGGTTTCTCACAAGGTTTTCTCTCCATTTATTAATCACTGGAGTTTTGGTTCCTTGCCACTGTCGCCCTGTTGCCTTGCTTACAGGAAGTCTGCTGACACTAGCTTAGACCATTTACCATTTACTTAGGATAACATTTTGAACATTGTGTTAGTATCGTTTAATAATCCTGTTACTTTTTAATTTTCTTACTTTTCTTAATTTTCTTACTAATTCTCTGTAAATTCTCTGTTCTCTGTATGTCCTTAGAAATTTTTCATTTGTACAGCTGCTTTGCAACAATGTGCCACTGTGAAAAGCACTTTATAAATAAACTTGAATTTAAATAAGTGTGCGAGTTAAACTGTTACATAGATGACCAGACAACAGATGCAAGAAAACAAAAAACATGCTAAAAGTCTATTTAACAGGCCATTTTTT